>APFE031288661.1:0-38994 GCA_000404065.3 Pinus taeda
AACAGTCTACGATCCGATACGCACGCAAGGGCAGAGTAGCAAGCTCAATCCCCTTGAAGGCTCCTCGAAATAAACCGAGGTTTACCAACAAGTGACCCCAGGCTCCTCGACAATAATCTGACATTTACCGTTTGTAATACGTGAATATCTGGCGTCTTTCCCAATGAGGAAGGATTGATTCCCACACTGGTTCAGACACGATCTCGTGCTTCTCCTTTAAGAGGAGCTTTCCTAGAGTATAAATGCAACAATTTGATTTCTCCTACTGCAAGATAAAGCTACTTGTTTGTTTTACTTATCTTGGAGAGTTAATTACTCCCTACTCCAAGATACTAGCCTAAGCTATATTGGTGTATTAGAGCCCTATAAGCCAAAAATTTTCTAGATTGATTTTATATTAATCGTGATTTTTATTGGTTTTTGATTAAGTCAAAAGGTGATGGAGATGAAACTTATGGTGTAAAGACTCGACACAAAATAACTACAAAGATGCACTTAAGATGACTAACTAATCTTTTCTCTTCAATGAAGTTCTAGTTAAGAAAGAGTTGGAAAATGCAAATACTTTAGAAACACAAATCTTTCTTTAACAATCAAATCAAAAGAAGAGTATTCGTTTCAATGCACTCAAAAACGATCCAACTAATTATTTCTACAAGAATTTCTCTTTTCATTCGAAAACTCAAATGCTACTAAGAACAAGCTTTTTCTTAAAAAGAGACCTTTCATTTTTTGTTTAAAAACAATTAAAAACTATAACTAAATCAATCTTTAAGAAAACTATTTAATGAAGAAAACTTAAGATCTATAAACTAACAAAATCCTATTTGAAGTAAAAAGCTCACAAAAGTGTTTTTGAGGATGTTTTACTTGGTCAAAAGCAAACCAAGGACTAATTTTTTCAGAATCACAAATAAGTCAAGAACAACCAATTTTGCATTCCTTTTTTAAAAATGAAAATCCAAACTTTAAATCACAAGTCTATCGAAGTTTTGTAAAGAGAAATATCAAAGAGGATTTCTCAACAAGGGGAGATTTCAAACATGGTTAGTCTCTCAAGAGGACTGGTAGGCACTAAGGTGATCTGAAGTCCCTACAGCCTCTAAGCTCAGAGCCACTACACAACCAAATCGAAAAACAAACCCAACAAGCAAAACTTCTAGGAATTTCACCTAAAACCCTAATGCTAATGAAACAAACCAAGGAAATATTTCAACCATTCACATGCAGGTATGGGCAGAGGAAAATTACTAGAAAAACAAAATAAAATTAACTAAAAGAGCAAAAGTCAAAATTTTCAAAAATTTAGCAGGGTACGCAGGTGCAGAGCTCACCCAGGTGCGGGTACACTTTGTGCACAAAAACAAAGTGCGTACTGGTACGTACTATGATATAAGCGCAGGCTGCAGACTTCAACTAAAGTAATGAAAAATAAAAAATAAAGCTAAATCTACTAAGTCTACGCAAAGCCACACACACAAGCCAAAAACAGAAACCAAAAAAAAAGTTTCTCAAGTCAAAGAAAAATGAGGAAAACAATCAAGTCCTCAGTGAAGTCACCATTTTGTCACGCGGAATCAGTCGATCTTGCAGACAAGACAGACCTTCCTAGAATCTAATGAAGACCTAATGACAAACAAACCAACCAAACACTATCTTTCTCTAAATGAACTTTATAAATAATGGCAAACAAATGTGTTTAAGGGCCTACCTCATGTCCAATGCAACTTCGGAGATGCCTTTGCTCCTTTGATCCAAGTAAGTTCCTTCGTCGCAAACCTGCAAGTACAAACAAGGCAAAAAATTAAATAGCATCTGAATATCCAATATTATAAAACATATTTAACATGAAAGTCAAGGAGTCCATGAAACAAATAGCATAAGATACTTGTTGAGAAAAATGAGCTTGATTGTATTAATTCAAAAGAAAAGAACCTTACAACCTTTGCCTTGACGCTGTACAAGTTCCTTCCAGGGTCCAACAAGAAGTCTCCTCTACTTTGACAAGCTTCACTCACTCCCTAATGGGGCCAAAAAGGTATGTGATCTCTCCTCTTGAGCTCAAATAGGAAGTCTTGATTTCACTAGCATTTACCCTCGAAAGTTCAGCTTCTAACCTCTCTGGCCACTGACCCAATGCCTCAATTTATAGTGCAATGGAGATCAGTTACCAGCTCCTCCTTCAAAGGGATAGAGTCCTCCTTCAAAGGGATAGCTCCTCTGAACAAGGGATTAGTTCCTCCTATGATGGGATGCATGAACCACTTGGAGCGAACAATCCACGTAACAAATGCTTCTAGAAAACTCTAGAATTAACCCAAGATGAGTTTTTTAAGATAAAGATTGCACCTTTTGACTTTTACAAGGGTATGCACCCTCCCCTTTACATACAGAGCGTATAAGTACACAGATATCTTGAACAGAAGGTACGGGCCCGCAGGCAAAAGTGAGAGAAAGTGCGGAACCAGAGTTACATTGCTTTTTTGATGTCTTTCTCTCATTTCTAAAGCTTGTTTTGAAGAGCTGAGGTTTGAGACTTTCCTAGGAAGCTGGTATAGGTGGTGATAGACCTACACTGACTGCAAATAATCAAGGTGACGACATTTTTGTGTAACACCTTCCATAAAGTTTGATAGTAGAAATATATCAAGTGTTTTGGTTTAGTACATTGCATTATCAAGTCATCTACAGTGGGAATTTCTACATGGTATGAGAGCTAGTTGATCTCTGGAGAAATTTCTACAATCCCAACATTCATATAGCATCTCCAAGGATTTCTCAGGTTGATAGGGTATTATCGCAAGTTTTTTTAAGAATTATGGGAAAATAGCAGCACCTCTAATAACATTATTGAAGAAAGATGCATTTTCATGGACTCCAGAAGCAACGAGGGCCTTTGAACATATTAAAGAGGCAATGTGCCAAGTATCGGTCTTAGCTATGTCAGAATTCACAAAAACCATTATTGTGGAATGTGATGACTTAGGAAATGGAATTGGTGTTGTTTTAATGAAAGCATAAAGAAATGATTAAGCTTCCATAAAGTTTGATAATAGAATTAGATCAAGTATTTTTCTTTAGTACCTTGCTTTATCAGGTGATCTACAGTCATAATTTCTAGAT
This sequence comes from Pinus taeda, assembly GCA_000404065.3. Classification (NCBI taxonomy): domain Eukaryota; kingdom Viridiplantae; phylum Streptophyta; class Pinopsida; order Pinales; family Pinaceae; genus Pinus; species Pinus taeda. The sequence goes on from APFE031288661.1 coordinate 3,124, forward strand.
GGTATCAGAGCTAGCTGATCTATAGAGAAATTTCTACATGGTATTGGTGCAAAGGTGTTTAGAGTTGTGAATAGTATACGAAGAAGAGAAATCAAAGTAAAAACAATTTGGGCTGTGAGCTTTCAGAGCAGATCTGAAATTTTTTGTGAAAAATTTTCAGAAACAAATAGTAGATCTAGATTCCTTCTGGAAAAAGACCCAGATTCAAAACACAAAATTGTTTGAATCGGAGTTTGGATGAGGGAGATATCATTGATTAAAAATCATCTTTTTTTCCATAAACTTTCGTGACGGTGGTAAAGATGAAACATATTGGTGTGCTAGCCAAGAACTTGTATGATCTTGAGGTTCAAGATGCATGCAAAGACTTGAGGAGCAAGGAAAATGTTGGAGACTTGGTGGTCGAGAGGGAGAGTACATTAGCTCTCAACATGCAGTGCCAGAAGAAGTCTCAGACAATTGTGGAGGAGCCACAATTGGTGAAGCAACTTCAGGATTTTGTGGAGTAGCCAAAAGTAGAGATGTAGAGAGGAGACTGAGTTGAGGCATCCACTCATGCAAAGACCTCCAATAGGGGGAAATTTTGATCCCAGTGGGTAGAGGGATCACATGCATCAATACCTCTAGGTGTGAGGTTGGGTGATTTGAAGTGATAGTCCCATGAAGGCTAAAATAGGGGTAGGATCCTTGAGGTACCCAACCTCTTTGATTAGATGTTGATATGGGAGCCCTGAAGAGGAATAGCAGGACTTGTTGACTATGGAGACAAATGTGGATGGAGCAACAGAGGAAGCTTCAACATCAGAAGATGTTTCTAGCCCAACAGGGAGGCCATTTCAGAGATCAGTTACTTACTTCCGAGTAACTAAGTTGTAGTGTAACAATGGGCAACACGATGAAACATGATGATAGGAGGTGTAGTGTGGATGCAATGGTGGGAGATAGGACCAACAGTAGCACAAATGTAGTAGGAGAAATCAATGTGATTGACGCAGTCAGAGACCAAAGTGACAAAGGCTAGAGTAGTCAGATATTGAAGGGCATAAAGGGGTAGAGTTTTTCAGTCGACAAAAGCAATAGTAGGAAGAGACTTTGATGACAGAGGCATCATTCTGATTTAGGTTGGATATTTTTTGTTTCTGAAGTTGTTGGAGCAGCAACACTTGAGAGAAGTGTTGCATTCCAGACATTCCAAAGGTTCATGATCGGGTTTGATTTGAATGCCTTTCTTGTTAAGAGGGAGTGTTGAAAATAGCAACAAGAAATGTTAAAAATAGCATTGTTATAAATAGAATTTTGAGATAGATGCCAATTTTAATTTTTCCCTGAAATAAAATTGGAAATTAGTCTCACTAGCTATTTGAAAAATAATTAATTAATTCATCTTGAGTTAATTAGTTGGAGAAAACTAAGCATGAAGTCTATGTGAAGAAATGCAACAATTTTTCCTTTGATTGAAGAAGTTATCCCTTAATTAAGGAGATCAGGATGAGTTGTACTTTGAGTTGTAATTACTTAGTTCAGTTAACCGAGTTAAGTCTAGTTAGATTAGTTCCAATAGTTTGTGCAACTAATTGTGAGTTCATTTAGTTAATGCGTGCATGCATGCAACTAGTGTTCTCCAGATAACTGAATATTATCTCTTAAATAACTCATGCATGTCAGTTCAGAGAAAGACCTAGTTGATATTAAAGATAGGGATAGTGTACTATCAGTTGGAGGAATTTTCCTATATAGGAAAATCATTCATGCAGAAGGAATTATCTCCTTCAGGATAGTGCAATTATTTTATAGGTTAGTGTTGTGTGTGAGGTGAGAATCACACAGGTTGCAGTTGGAGGACCTAGGAGAAACTGCACAAGGAAATAGGAGGCTTGGAGGACTGAAGGAAGGCATATGTGTTGTCTCTTATCTCTATGAGTAGCATTGAGGAATTGCATTGAGAGTTGGATAGCTTGTGAGCTAAAGATTTGTGTAATCTATACATATTTCCACTTGTATGATAATACATAGATCAGGGTTTTTAGCTGAGGCTTTACCCAGAGTATTCTTCTGTGTTCATGTGTGATTGATTTCTTCTTCTCGATTATACGTGTTCTGATTGATCTTGCTCAAATTGATTAACATTCCATAAAGTTTGATAGTAGAAGAATATCAAGTGTTTTGCTTTAGTACATTGCATTATCAGGTGATCTACAGTGGGAATTTCTACATGGTATTAGAGCTAACCGATCTATAGAGAAATTTCTACAATCCCAACATCCATATAGCATCTCCAAGGATTTCTCAAGTTGATAGGGTATTATCGCAAGTTTTTTAAGAATAATGGGAAAATAACAACACCTCTAACAACATTATTGAATAAAGATGCATTTGCATGGATGCTAGAAGCAATGAGGGCCTTTGAACATATTAAAGAGGCAATGTACCGAGCATCAATCTTAACTATGTAGGAATTCACAAAAACCTTTATTGTGGAATGTGATGAGTTAGGAAATGGAATTGGTGTTGTTTTAATGCAAGCATAAGGACCCATTGCTTTCGAAAACCTTCCAATAAAAGGAAATTATTTACACAAAGCTCTTTATGAGAAGGAAATGTTGGCAATACTTAATGTGATCTGAAAATGAGATCTTAGATTAATATTAAGGTATTACAGACTCATGTGCAGGATTTGCCTATATTACTTAGTGCAACGGATCTAAAAGATTGCGAATAATATAGACAATGACCAATTAGAGAAACATAGCAGACACACACACATAACACAACAAATAATCAAGGAGTTCACCCAAAACTCTTAGGCTATGTCTCCCGGTCCAACTTTCAATGTTGACCTCTCTATTATGTCTTCAAGAGCAGAGTTTCTACAAATGTGAGCTCAAATTGAGTCTCAACAAAACATGAACAAATAACAAGGTTTTTCTTGAATCCCTCAAGTCTTTATGAGTAAACAGACTCTCCCTCTTACTCTCTGTCTCAGCACTTCCTATCCTGTCTCTGTCATTTAGTAGCTTTTAAGCCAATCGGTGGTTGTCTATTTGTTTTCCCTTTCGGGCTCTCTGGCTCCTGACCTCTGTCCACTCAAATCCCCTTTGAACGTTAACCAATCATGGTGTAACATCTTCAGGTATGGTGGCCACCTGTTTTGCAATCGAAGGGACCATCGACACATTGAAATCCAAAAAATATCATTTCTCTGTTTACAAAGAGAAATACACTGAAACACTGTAAAATCCACCAAACTGTCATTTATCGAAATTGAAATATTATGGAATCTGCCGTAGATTCCATCGGGTCTGCATTTAAATCGCTATCGCAAGTCACTAGCTGTGGTTTCCTTGGTATTTGGTTTTATAGAGAAAAACCCCAAATACACAGAAAATCCAACAAAATGGCTTCATATCAGACTTGAAATATTATTGAATCACATTCATAAACCCTTCTAGGTCTGGCTATATCACATGTTGCATACCCTTCCACTCTCCGATCGTTGATTATGCTAATCGGCCTTATCGGCTATCGACACATCACTATTGCATGATGACTGGCCTCTTGGGATTACCCCTTATACATTTTTGATGCGATATTGCGATGTGATACATCGCAATTGCATATCGCTGAACCTTCGGGCCACGGGTTAAGTCCTTCCCTATATTATATTAGCGATGTGATATTTTGCTAGTAGATCTGGACCGTTAGTCTGCGTGCTTGATCAACAGCCCTCGTTTGATTTCACTGGTCACTATCATGATTTTCATGAGGTTACTTCCGATTAACTCTACTTGCCATATTCAATTGTGATATGCTGATTAGATCTGGACTGTTGATCGGCCAAATCCGACGGCTCCTGTGCGATGTTGCTTAAGCCTTCAATAGACTTTGTTTTCGTCATTTGTTCATGTTTTTCCTCTCTGATAGTTTTTTCCACCGTTCTTTAAGGTTTATCCTTTACGATAATGTTTAAGTATTAAAGACTTGAAGTATTTTTAGGATCCATTTTGATCACACCTTGCCACTGAAAATCTTTTGGACCACCAAAAGTTGGTTTTTAAGCATCAATCAAGTGAGGATATAGCTTCCTCACTTGTCCAATCTCTATCATCATGCACTGCTTCGTTTGTAGCCTTTGAGTCTGATTCTAAGGTACTCAACATCCCCTTTGAACATGGTTCTCACCTTCCTATCCAAAATCGTGCCTTCCTGCAAATCATTGAGATATTTAGGCAACAGATAATCAATAGAAGGCAACCGACTTTGCTCTTCGGGATCTTCAATCAATGAAGTTTCATACAACCTCAAGCTCTCTACATTAACGACTGAATAGATATGCATATAAGCTGGAAAATTAAGGCGAAAAGAGTTTTCACCAATTGTCTCAAGTATCTTGAAAGGCCCATACCTTACTGGTTTCAGTGACTTACCTTCACCTTGCATTCTATCTTTGCTGATGTACAACTAAACTTGATCACCAACTTGGAAGCTATGCTCAATTTGATGCTTGTCATGCCTTACCTTGTATTTCGCTTGGCTTCTTTCCAGCTATTCCTGCACTGCCTGGATAATTTCTTGGATCTCTTCAATGAACTTGGTTTCTTTGACCACATCACTGTGTCCATCAACTAATTTGTCCTTACTAAAGACAAAATCCAAGGGCGACTTTGGTATAAAACCAAAACAAGTTTCAAAAGGAGATATCTGAGTGGAAGAGTTCTTGACACGGTGGTAAGCATGTTACACATAATACAAATGTTCATCCGAAAGCTTGGGATTCTTGCTGCAATAGCCTCTGAGTAACTAGATCATTGTCCTATTGACCACCTCTTTTTGACCATCTATTTGTGAATGAAATGTTGCGCTCTTCTCCAATCTGGTGCCCTTCAATTCCTACAGACTTGACCAAAACTTCCCAACAAATCAAGAATCTCGATTAGATAAAATAGAAGTGGGTAACCCAAAATGAACTCATACATGCTGAAAGAACAACTTCATTGTTTGTTCAGTTGTAACCTACTTGTTACAAGGTATCAAAATACACATTTTATTGAACCTATCCACAACAACATATAAATATTCATGAACTTTTCTAGATTTTGGCAATCCCCCAACAAAGTCCATGGAAACACTTTCCCATTGATGAGAAGGAATTGGAAGTGGAGTGTCCAAGCCTATTTTTCTATTGTTGGGCTTGCTTTTAGCACACATGGTACACCCTTTAATATATCTCGAAATTGTATCATGCATTAATATTTTACTTACACCAAAATGACCTAATATAAGAGAAGTATGTGCTTCTCGGATTATGTTAACTCTTTCAATTTGTGGAATGCATAATTTTCCCAAATGATACAAGAGTTGGTCCTTAACATAATAATCCAATTATTCTACTTGTTTATTATGACTTACAGTTGCATATACATCTTTAAAATCTACATTTTGGGCATATTGTTCAATGTAGCTTTCATGCATTACTGAGTTATGCTTAAGTATATTAGATGCATTTATGATTGGTCATGATAGCATATATGCAACCTTATTGTGTATGCATTTCTTATATCTAATGACAAGATGAAATTGTTGTAGGAAACCCATGCACTTATGATGTCTTGATTGCCGCAATTTAGTTTGTGAGTGCAAATATTGAAGTGGTTGATGATTTGTATGTATAATTGTTTCTTTGCCCATTAGGTAATGTTTACACTTTTTCACACTCTGCACTAATGCATACAATTCTTTATCATATGTGGGATAAATAACTACTACATAATTGAATGTCTCGGAATGATAACATACGGGTTTACCGTGTTGCATTAACACTGCTCCCACGGCATAGTCATTGACATGTGTTTCAATCTCAAATGGACGTTGAAGATCCGATAATGCTAGTATTGGTGTTGTACTAATTTTTTCTTTTAAGGTGTCGAAGGCTTTCTACTATTTTCCTCCCCACTGAAACACTTTGTTCAATGCTATTAAAGCATGTAAGGGAGTTGCAATCAAGGAAAAGTTAGCAATAAACTTTCTCCAATATTGTGCTTCTCCTAGGAAACTCTTAATTTCTGTAGCAGATTTGGGTTTAGGCTAGTTCACAATGACTTCAACCTTAGAGGGATCTATCTTCAATTCACCACCCCCTACAATATGACCCAAATAATTTAAATATGTTTTGCCAAATTCACATTTTGATGACTTCACATAGATATTTTCTCTTTTGAAAACATCTAAAGTCTGCTTTACATGCTTCAAATGTTCTTCCCATGTTTTACTGAAAACAAGAATGTCATCTAAATATACAATTAAAAAATCATCAATAAAATGTCTGAGTACATCATTCATAACCCTCATGAAAGTGGCAAGAGCATTAGTTAAGCCAAAAGGCATAACCACCCATTCGTACAACCCTTGCTTTCTTTTGAAAGTAGTCTTTCATGGATCTTGTTCTACTACTTTGACCTAATGATAGCCACTATGCAAGTCTAATTTAGACAAGTAAAATACTCCTTTCAGCTGATCTAATAGATAATCAATGCGAGAAAGAGGATAACGATTATTGATCATTATTTTATTCAGTTCCCTAGAATCAATGCACATCCTCCACGAACCATCTTTCTTTCTCGCCAGTATGATTGGAGATCCACATGGTGATGTGCTTGCTCTTATGAACCCTTTATCGAGTAGCTCTTGTACCTACTTCTTGGTCTCTGCATTCCCTAAAGTGGATAACCTGTACATTCTGATGTTAGGTAATGGAGTATATTTATGCAAATGAATATCATGTACTATTTCCCTTTTGGGTGGCAGAACTTTAGGTTCTTGAAATAGGATATCATATTCTGAAACAATTTTAACTAAACTAGCTTTCTGTTTAGCATCACAACATTCAAATACATTGGTTTTATCAGGGTTCTTTTCCTTTACAACCATTAGTAAAAATTGCTTGCATGAATTTACAATTCTTTTCATATGGCCTAAGTTTATGATAGAATAGTTATTTTTTAGTTTATGAGCTCCTACAATATATTCTGTTCCATCTTTAGTGAGTTGATACTTATTTTTTGCTCTATAGAAAATAGCTTTTCTATCATACAAGTAAGGATTTCCTAAAACAATACCACATATATCCAAGGGAACTATATCTAACTCAACCTCATCTATAAATGTTGACCCAATAGGAAACATAAGTTTACATTGTCTTGTCACTTGTAGCTTTGCTTCATCACATATCCAACCTAATCGATACGAATTCTTGTGAGGTGTTGTTAGTAAGCCCAACCTCTTTACAATTGTTTCAGAAATCATGTTTACTTGTGATCCACTGTCAAATAAAGTATCAATCTTTTGGTGCTTGGAAATAACTCTAATATGAAAAAGCTCATGTTGTTTCCTCTCATTATCTTCATTATCAATAGATTGTGCATAATTACTTGTAGATGCTTTAGAATTTTTACCTTTTATACCTATGGCTATGACTGTTGTTTCATGACTTGAGTTTAACCCCAAGTCTTTTTGAATAGCAGCAACAGTCTTCTTCTTCTTACCACTGAACTTCTTAGGTTTCAGCTCCAGATGCAAAGACCAATAATGTTCATCATCATCTCCATCCTTCTTGTAGTGAGGCATGAGGGTTTGTCCTTATGTACAACATTTGACTTCCTCTCCTTCCATTTCAGCTTCTTCTTTTCCTTGTTCTTTCTTGTAGAGGGTTTTGATGATCCCCTAATCTCTGGGTTCACATTCTTGCCTCTAGCTTCTAGATGTGTAGCCCGAACTGATACATCATCCAGGCTAGTGGGATTAAACATGAGAATGGTGTGTTTCAAATAGCTATGCATACCACTTATATACTTCAACAAATTTTAAGGCGAGTCTAGAGATATGCCTAGAATTAAAGCTCTTTTTCTAAATTCTTGGGTATAACTTTGAACACTTTGGCCCTCTAATTGGCAAAGAGTTTTCCAACTCATCATTTCTTGTTGCATATAATCTAGAGGATAGAATTTTTTTTTATTTCAGAAGTAAATTCATTCTAGGTAGAAAGAATTTTACCATGTTTCTTCAGATTAGCTTGTGTCTTTCCTTCCCACCACACTTGTGTAGTTCCTCCAAGGCGAAGGTTAGCCAATTGAATGTTTCTCCTTTCTAATTCAATGTTCTGCACCCTGCAATATACATCAATCTATCTAATCCAGTTATCTAGCTTTTCTGCATTTAATTGTCCCTCATAAATTGTCAAATCAAACTTTACATCTAATTTAATCAAAGAAGGTTTCTTCTTTTTCTTTTTAGGGCTAGTTTTATGTGAAGAAGATGATGAAGGTGATGATGGAGTAGATGGTGGAGAAGGCCTGTCTTCTTTTCCTTTGCCTTCTAGATGGGAAACTAGAAGAGGTTCCTTTGTTCCTTTATCTAGTTGAGATGTTGAAGCACTTTCACCTCAGCCTTTCTTAAATTCCCGATAAATCTCTTTCACCATGGCATGAAGTGCCTTAAAACCTTCCATAAATTGAGATTTTTCTCCCAAGGAATTTTCTTTTGGAATTTTCCTCTGAGGATAGACTCTTCCAATTTCTGGATGGGCCTCAAAAAGTTTTCCTTTTCCCCGTTTGAGCTTTGACCTAGTTAGCATTCAAAAAAATAATCCAGCACAAGCTTGTCTAACCTTAACAAACCAAAAACTAAAAGCTCTAATACCACTTGATTTGAAAATGAGATCTTAGATTGATATTATGGTATTACAGACTCATGTGCAATATTTTCCTATATCACTTAGTGCAATGCATCAAAAAGATTGTGAATAATATAGACAATGTGTAGTTAGAGAAACATAACAGACACACACACATAACACAACAAATAATCAAGGAATTCACCCAAAAATCTTGGGCACGTCTCCTGGTCTAGCTTTCAATGGTGACCTCTCAATTATGTATTCAAGAGTAGAGTTTTTACAAATGTGAGCTCAAATTGAGTCTCAAGACAACAATAACAAACAACAAGGTTTTGCTTGAATCCCTCAAGACTTTATGAGTACACAGACTCTCACTCTCACTCTCTGTCTCTATTTTCTCTCTGTCCCAGCACTGCCTATCGTATCTCTGTCATTTAGTGGCTTTTAAGCCAATCGATGCTTGTGTAATCATTTTTCCTTTCGGGCTCTCTGGCTCCTGGCCTCTGTCAACTCAAATCCCCTCTAAGCGTTAACCAATCATGGTGCAACATCTTCAAGTACGATGGCTACCTATTTTGCAATGGAAGGGATCGTCGACACGTTGAAATCCCAAAAATATAATTTTCTGTTTACACAGAGAAATACACAGAAATGCTATAAAATCCACCAAACTATTGTTTTTCAGACTTGAAATATTTTGAAATCTGCCCAAGATTCAATCGAGTCTGCATTTAAATTGTTAACGCAAGTCGATAGTCATGCTTTCCTTTGTATTTGGGTTTATAGAGAAAAACCCAAAATACACAAAAAACCTGACAAGGTGGCTTCATATCGGACTTGAAATATTATTGAATCACATTTATACGCCCTTTCAGGTGCGACTATATCGCATTTTACATATCCTTCAGAGTCTCTGATCACTGACTGCACTGATCGGCCTTATTCGCTATCAGTGCATTGTTATCGCATGATTTTTGTCCTCTTGGCATCACTCCTTATACATTTGCGATGTGATACATCACAATCGCATATCGTCGAACCTTTGGGCTGCTGTTAAGACCTTCCCTATGTTATATTAGCGATGCGATATTGCAAGAGTAGATCTGGACCATTTATCTATGCGCTTGATCAACGATCGTCATTCAATCGCACTGATCGCTATAACGATTTCCATAAGGTCGCTTCCGATTAAATCCACTTTCCACCTCCAATTGTGATATGCCAATTAGATCTAGATCATTGAACTTCCAGATCTGACGACTCTTATGTGATATTGCTTAAGCTTCCGATAGACTCTGTTTCTGCATTTCTTCATGTTTTTCCTATCTGATAGTGTTTTCTGCCATTCTTGAAGGTTTATCCTTTTTGATAGTGTTTAGGTATTGAAGACTTAAAGGGTTTTTAGGATCCATTTTGGATCAACACGCACTTAAGGAATGCCAACCCTACTTAATGGGAAGATACTTCAAGGTAAAAGTGGATCATTATAGTCTTAAATATTTTTTAGAACAAAGATTATCTCTAGAAGAGCAGAAAAAATGGGTCACAAAGATGTTGGGTTATGACTTTGAAATCATCTACAAAAAAAGGGAAGAAAAATGTTTTTGCAGATGCACTCTTAAGAGAGGATGAGGATGTGGATGCATTTCTTTGTCCCCTTTCTATTATCCAACTAGATTGGATAAACGAAGCGAGAGATGAATGGAAGAATGATGAAGAAGTGTTGGCACTCATTCAAAAGATACAATAAGATCCCAGTAAATCTAATACATTTAGCGAGAAAAATTATTCGTTATGGTACAAAGATCACTTATACCTAGGTAAGAATTCCCAATTCAAACAAGATATTCTTATGGAATTACACACTTATCCCTTAGGAGGGCACTCAGGATTTTAAAAAAATTACCAAAATGTTAAGAAGGATTTTTTATGGGATGGCCTTCAATAGGATATTCGAAAGTTTGTGGTAGAATGTCTAGTTTGCCAACAAAATAAAGTTGAAACAATTAAGACCCCAAGTCTATTACAACCTTTATCCATTCCAAGCCAACATTGGGATGAGGTTTCAATGGATTTCATCACAGTTTTACCCAAGTCTAAAGGAAAGAGTGTCATCATGGTGGTATTTGCAATACTTACCAAGTATGCACACTTTTGTTGATTATCGAATCCATTTAAAGCCAGTATAGTTTCTACTGCACTTATGGAAACAATTCAAAAGCTACAAGGAAACCCAAAGATAATTGTAAGTGACATAGATCCCATTTTCACTGGAATTTTTGGACATAATTATTTTCTTTTCATGGTACTCAGTTAGCTCATAGCTCATCTTATCATCCTCAATCTTATGGGAAAACTAAGATAGTAAACAAATGTTTGCAATGATATCTTAATTTCTTTGTCTTTGATAGGCAGACACAATGGGTGAAAATAGTTGCCTTTGGCTGAATGGTGGTATAACACTTCCTTCCATACTGCAACAAAAATGACCCCATTTATGGCACTTTATGGATATCATCCACCATCCATGACATTATATTCAAGAGAAAATTCTAAGGTTCAAGAAGTGGAATATCACATCGAGTATCAACAAGAAGTTCTCCAAATTTTAAAGGATAACCTCACTTTAGTGTAAAATCAAACAACAGGCAGATCAACATTGCAATGAAAGAAGTTTTTATGTAGGTGACTCGGTATTCCTACGACTACAACCATATAGAAAACGTCCCTAAAGCAAGCTAAGAAGGATAATAAATTATCACCAAAGTTTTATGGTCCATATAAGTTGTTTCAAAGTATTGGTACCATGGCATACAAAAATGAGCTTCCTGTAGCTTCCAGAATGCACCAATTTTTCCATGTTTCATGCTTAAATAAGGATATAGGTGACAAGCTCCCAGTACAAACAATATTGCCAAAACTTGATGAGGAAGGAAAACCCGTATTGGAACTTGAATTATTCACAAAAGCAATAACGCGACAACTATGAAATTGATCAATTTTGGAGTATCTCATCAAGTGGAAGGACTTACCCACTGATGATTCCACATGGGATGATCATAATTTTATACATAAGCATCTAGAATTTCTAAAGTATTGAGGATAACACTTTTTTCAAGGAGAGGGCCATCATAAGTCCCTATAATACTAGTGATTCCCCCATTACTATTGTCATTGTAGCCCTTATTGTTATTATTGTGCCTCTATTTTCCCCATATTGTTATTATTGTGCCCCATAGAAGCCCAATATTGTTATTGGTGTGCCCTTATATCATTATTTTTATGTCGGCTTTCATTATATTGTGACCCCTTAGATTTATATATATAGAAAGGATGTTTTCTCATTTGTATCATCTGAGAATTGTTCATTTGTGTAATGTAAAGAAGGTTGCCCCCTCGAAGAGGTTGATTTTCAAATCGTCAATCTATCTTTTCTATCTTTTTTTGAGTTGGTTTGATAACATATTCATAAGTAGTCAAAGAGCTCTACTATATTTTTGTGTTCTATATACTATCTCTTATCGAGGAGGAGGCAAAGATTTCATGTTTAGGACGAGTGGACTCATGCCATCGATATATTGTATAATTTTGATTTGTTAATGGAAAGATAATTTATCTCCCATCATAATAATTTCTATTTTATTTATTATGTTGTACATTAGATTTCAATTGTATTCATGCTAATGGATATCATAAGATAGGTGGGTAGTACATCTATTATTTTAAAGTGTGTTAGTTCTTAGCATCTGAAGGTAAGAAGTGAAGACTTGTAGCAGATCTGTTAAGTTGGTTGTACCAAATAATGACTATTTCAATTAGAAGGCACACTCCATTTTCTACACATTAAAATTACTATGATTGTATGCATGTACATAGGATTGGTTTACTTGATCCTTGTATCCACCGATAACCAAGGATGTAACCATGGCTCAGGTAGCTAATGAATATAAACTCATTCCATGTGCTCAACATATTGATTTAATTTATTCTCATTTAAAAACTTTATATGATGTCATTCAGGAAACTCTCCTCAGTCATTTAGTGATCCACAATGACCCAAACTGAGACCACATTCTAATGGTGTCATTTGTTCCATTTAATCCTATTCTATGGGTGAGTATGTTTCTTAGCTAGGGAAATTAATTATTACATCCAAAGACCTAGAAACTACATTTCATTCTAAAAATGCACAACCTTATGAGTAGAAAGTCAATGTTTTCACAGTCCATTCCACAACACCAAAGAATATTCAATAACCTGGAATGATAATGAAATAGAAAGAAAAATAACAACTCAAAACATTCTTAGGAAACTACTCAAAACCAACCCAACAATGGTGATGTCACAACTGAGGAATGTTTTAAGGTTAAATTACCCCATAAAATTTGTTGAGGAGGTCATTTGATGCATGAGTACTTGTGTATGGGAAAATTTCATTGTCTTATTCTACCATCAGTAACAACGCAACCATGACAAAAAATGGTTTCTTAAGCTCCTAAACCTCCACTTGGGGGTAATGGTGGAAAACATAATATTCTTGCAGTCTATAGACCTATACATGCATGTACTAAACAAGTTAGATTTTCTACAAGATCTAAGTCTTATGACACTGATGAGTCAAGTTCTTCTTCTAAGCACTCAATCATCCATACCATGCTCATTCAACCCATCGTCACTACCAAAGACAACCTTGGACTTCTTACAAGATAAATGCCTGGTAACATCTAGATTTTATGTCTCCCGTATAATCTTCAACAAACCACAAACATCATATACATTTATACACATATGTAAATACATACAAAAAGAAACATGGGTTAGTTCTTTAACCAAAGGACATAAGATATGTATTTCTGGTGCTCTCTCAGATATGCAACTCACAGGGATATATGTATGTACTAGTGGACGTCGAGTAGTTCGAGGACATATAACTTAATCAACTTTAGCAAAGAAATGGAAGAACAAAGGGATATAGAATAGAGCTTGAAACCTCAATAATTCTATATTTATCACATAGAGCTTGGAGCTTCAAGAGTTCTACACTTATCTGAATTACAGGTAGACATAATGGATAAAGGAGAAATGGATGTTATGATTCATGGAGTGCAATTTAAAGATATAATCTCGAAGCCACATACAAGAATGTGCATTAACAATTCAACACAAATGAATCTATAAAATCATACGAAACATTTCTGGCAGCTACAATTACATGAAATCAAAGAAGAAACATAAAAATAATGGAATTTAATAGAGGGAAAACATACTATAGTACCAAAATGTAGGAATCACCACCATTTCATTAATATTCTAGAAGATGAAAATATGGAAGTAATATAATCACAAAAATAACATGTGGTATTTTCTTTAGAATTCAAAACCTTTTCTATGTGTTTCTTCCTCCATTTTATTAGGAAAGGGGGAGCAATGAAATCCGTTATAAAAATATCTCCTAGTTAGAGTTTACATCTATCTGTATGACTATTTGTCTCAGCATGAAACCTCTAATTATTACAATAGTAAGACAACCTTGTCGAAAGCATAATACAATAATAACACAGTGATAAAAAAAAGAAAACAAAACTAATCGAGTGGAACTGAAACAATAGTCCTAAAAATATCTCCACGCCACTCTTCTTTTCTCACCTCTGGTCTAGGCATGTTTATGCTAAATCATGAGTAATCCTCTCACAGTCAGCTCCTTGTCACTTTTACTATTTAACAGTCTTGTTCCTTCTATTTCACGAAGTGGGATCGATCACCCATCATGGCGATAAATCTGAATGAACTTCCAACTCATCCACCCTCCCAGAATCCTTATAAAACACTATCAGCACCCTGATATGCCTAGATGATGGAATTATTGTGTAATAAGGAGGATCTTTTGGTGTTAGAACTTATCACTAAAAACATTACCAAAGAGGCTAGTTCTGATCCATTTTAGGCCCCTTTGCTTCACCCCATTTCTATAATTATCTTCATATGACTAGGGTTTAAAACGAGGTGCTTAGCCCTAAGGTGCTAGCACCTTTACATTCCTATTTGTGGGCCTTTTTCCTTTTATACATAGAATCTCACACATCAGCAATTTCTGATGCTAGCCTTCAGGATCTCCCCTTGACACTTGTGTTTGTTGATCCATGGGATTGGGCCCACATGGGATATCATAATTGAAATGTAGCATAGATGGCCTTTTTACCATATTTCACAATGTTTGTTGATTCCTCGGACGTGAAAATTTATAGAATTCATCACATAAGATATCACATCTAGGAGAGGTCTCGCATATTCCCATTGCAAGTTGGAAGGAACTTTGGCAGAAGATGGACTTTGACTTGTGCAATCACCGATTTTCAATATTGATGACTTCATAAGCTTGACGTGTCTCTTATTGAGTGGTGACACGTGTCACCCAAATATGTGCCCATAGGACCCCTGAAAATGCCAAATTTTCATGCCACATATTATCCGTACAACCACGTCATTCACCACGTGGGTTTATTAGGACCAATAGGATTCTGACACGTGCCCCACTGGATGAGACAGAAAAGGGCTCATCTGCCCTTAATTTTTATTTGAATTTGTTTTCTAAATGAAATTGCCCCCTCTGAGAACTTTAACACTAAAGGCCCAAATTTTGGTTATTTTCATGATATCGTCATTCGATGATTTTTAAGGCATTATGTTTGTGTGCACCCTTTTGCACCTGCAATCGTTGATATGTGATATCAGTGCTCTAAATTGTGAAAGATCGAGATGGTATGTGCCATGAGCCTCCCACTATCGATATGCGATATTAGCGATCACTAATCACAATATTTTCTCTGACCTCCCTTGTTGCTACTTTAGAAAATTATGGATTATGATTTGTGATGCGCTCCTAGACCTCCGATATGTTTTTCCCCTTCACTTCAAATGAAAAATAACTGCTGAAATTTAACAGGCCATCTCTTCTGATCTAGAAGTCCATTTTAGGACTTCCATATATCGTTTGAAAGCTCATTCTGAGCACTATGCAAAGGAGAGGGTCTGGTTTAGCTTTGGGAGCTTATATGGCTTGGAAGATTTCTTCAAACTTCACTTCTCTTTGACACATTGGTAAACTAAAAACACATAATGCAGTGAGTGAAAACATTGGCTCCAAATGGGGACAATACCTTGCTAGAATGGTGTTGAGAACCTATAGACAATGAAATTCTGTTTTTCGGCATGGAATCTATTTAAACAAGCCAAATTTTTGTGAATGTAAAACTTTAAACAGGAAACTAGAAATTTTATATGATAATTACAATATACACACCGATATTTACAATGAGTGCAAAGAAGTACCTTTTAATTTTGGAAATAGAGTTTGAGGAAGTAGCCATATACTAGTAGCTCCAACAATTCATCTTCTAGATTTTCAAACAGGTATGTATTATTTCCTTTATATTCTGAAATATTAAAAGGGTCGAACCACAGTGCATAAAAATTTTCGTGCTTACCCTTTTCTTCCCTTTAGACATTCCAGCGCGGAGCTAAATCTCTTAGTTGAAGAGGTCAATCGTTAGTCTTTTTGTCAAATAGGAATTTCATCTTCTACTGGTAATTGGCCAATTTAGTCCCCAACTATTCCCTATTTTCATTAAGCTCAACCAATCGGTTTATCCTTCGAATTAAAGCACTTGGCTCCTCCTCAGATTCTTGTAGTAACTTCGCCAATGGCATTGTTAATTAGATTGGGAAGACCGCATCCTTACCCTTGAAAATATTGAAAGGTGATTTTCTAGTGGAGTGTTTAGGAGTTACTTGGTCGGCCGAGTGAGAAAATTTTAATTGGGCGTACCCATTTTTCTGATTTTTGTTGATGGTCTTATTCAACACTCTCACCACGACTTTGTTTGAGGACTCATCTAAACCATTTCCCTGAGGGTAGTAGGAAGTGGAGTGCCTAATGATGATATTGAACTTATGACAGAAGCTAGTGATTTTTTCGTATTTGAAGATGAGCATTGTCAGTGATAATTTTGACAAGAAAACCAAAACGAGATAATATGTTCTCCTCAAAAAATTTGATTACCACTGAATTTGTAGCATTCCTGGCTGGGATGGCCTCTACCCACATAGCGAAATAATATGTGGACATTAATATTCACTTATGTTGGCCATTAGAAGGTGACTTTATTTCTCCTATGAAGTCCAGTCCCCACTTTCTGAAGGGTTCTTCCACATGCACTCAAATGAAGTGAAAAGGAGAATTTTTTTTGTCTCTAAGCAAAGACTTGGGACTTTTGACATGACCTAACTTGTACATGAACATTTCCAAGTAGTGTAGGCTAATAGAATATTGCCTTGAGGATTTTGTGAGATGTGGTCTCCCATATGTAGTCACCCCCACAAACTCCCCCATGAAATTATTCAAATACTTTATGGGTTTCACCCTCCACTAAGCAGAACAACAAAACTCTCGTTGGTTCCTTCTAGTAGATTTGACCATTCGATATGATATACTTTGAGCTTACAGTCTCAAAGTCTTCTACTTAGATTTATCTATACCTAGTGGGCACCTCAAGAACAAGAGATAATGGATGATATTCTTGTACTAGGTTGACCCTTCATATGTAGCAAAAACCTTTTACTCTGATGTTTTAACCCCCTTCTATTGAAATTATGTTCTCCCGAAAGCTTGGAAGTTAGATTCTGATAAAATGTTGGTGAACCCTGACATTTTATGAGCTTAGTAGAATTTATGTCTAACTCATATTCATGTATCTTTTCTATCCATGAACCTCTTTTTCCTTCACTATCTCCTTTCACGAGGATGTCCTTGACAACTGTTGTTGGGACAAATGTTGTGATTCATAACTCTAGCACATGCACTCGAAATGCCTTAAGATCTTTGAATAGTGCATATGCTTGTTTCTCCAAGATGTTATATTTCATCTTAGCATCCCTTAGGACTTGACTAAAGAAGGTGATGGGATTCTCATAACCATATTTGTTCTTCTCTAGTAGAGTTGCAAGAATAGTATATAGAGAAGAAAAAGAAAAGATATAAAAAGGTAGAAAGTAGTCAGGGCTTACTATTATTTTTTCTCTAGCAAAAGCTTATTTAATTCTGGTAAAATACTCTCAAGATTTATTGCTCCATTTGAAATCATTCTCCTTTTTTAGCATATCAATGATACACTTCACTATTTTTGCATAGTTCGGTATAAGCCTTCCCAATAAATTGATTCTCCCTAAGAATACTTGTACCACTTTCTTAATTTTGTGTAGCAGAATTCGACTGATAGCTTTGAATCACTTAGCGTCAATCTTCAATCCTTCTTGTGCTACTATGTTTCCTAGTAGCTTCCCCTCACTCAAATAAAACTGTGACTTCTTGGGATTTAGAGACAACCCATACTTCTTGCATTTCTAAAAGGTGAGCTTCAGGTGGAGGATCTGTTCTTCATTGGTCTTAGAGAAGACTATGATATCATCGAAATATACCACTACAAACTTGTCTTTCTCCACTACAAAATCTATATCCATAGCTCTATGAAAAGTGGTGCCTGCATTTACAAGACCAAAATGAATGTGATTATACATGAAAGTTCCGAAAGGGGTGGTGAAAGTTGTCTTCTTCTAATGATCAGGGCGGACTACCACTTGGTTGTAACTAGAGAACCCATCCATCATGGACATTCGGATTGATCCAACCACCTTCTGTACTATGTAATCCATCTTGGGGAGTGGCTGGTTTTCTTTCAACGATGCTTTGTTAAGGTTCCGGAAATATACACGTAATGTTATTTCTCCATTCTTTTTCCACACGAGGACCAAGTTAGCCACCCACTATGAGTACCTTAAAGGCACTATGATTTTAGCCTTTAGAATTTTCGTAACTTATTTTTCAGTAGAAGGGAGAAAGAGTGGATTAATCTCCCTGATCTTTTGTTTGCATGGTTTTATTACAATTTTTAGAGGAATCTTATGTTGTATAATTTTAGTTTCAAATGCTTTTAAATCCTCATAAGACCAAGAAAAAACATCCTTATAGATTTTG
Source organism: Pinus taeda (assembly GCA_000404065.3). Lineage (NCBI taxonomy): Eukaryota > Viridiplantae > Streptophyta > Pinopsida > Pinales > Pinaceae > Pinus > Pinus taeda. Next base: position 21,822 of record APFE031288661.1, read on the forward strand.
AAAATATTTAAATACCTTTGTTTGTATCATGAGGGGATTCCATTTGATAGCCTGACCATCTAGGGTTCATATTTTGGGACGATATTTCAATCTTCTACTTGCTCACCCATATTTAGAGCCATTGTTTTTGAAGCTAAGTCATGTTGGTTAATAATTTTTCTAGTGGAACTAGCCCATAAGGAATAGTATTCCCTTCTAGCTGTAGGATTTCCTGTTTGGCCACCATTTTCTCTCATTAAGTTCGTTCTTGATCTGCCTCTTCTTCCTCTTCCTCATCCGTAGTTGACCTAGTGAAAACCCCAACTAATTCTATAAACCATTTGACTTGTTCATCGTCCTTAAATACCTTGTAGTGCTTGACATTATTATGTATAGAGGCTCTGTGTATGACTTCCAACTCATAGCTAAGAAGTAGATTTTGTGGAGATTTGAAGTTACTTTTTGCTACATCAAGGGAATCAGGCATTCTATTTCCTTCTCTGGGTAGAAATTGGATATTAAAAGTCGAGAATAAATTATCAAATAAGTCCCACACTTCATTCTATAAGTCATCAATCTGGGGTGTTTTGCCTGGCACTGATTTCTTATATGCTTTACAAACAACTCAAAGTCTCCATATACCATTAAGCAGTCAATATCATGTTCCTTGATGTTTGCAGCCTAAGGAAAAATGCTTCATACTTTGCCACATTGTTGGTTTCCTCAAACTCCAACTTGAATGAGAGGGGTATCAAACGTCCGTAAGGAGTTACCAACAATACTCCTGCCCCATTTCCCTCATTGAAATTAGATCCATCAAAGAATGATTTCCATAATTTGTTTGTATATATGTGTTCATTGTCTAACTACATTGTTAGATGTAGTTGAGTTTCTTCTATGATGGCCTCATCTTCTTCTAAGACTGTGTAGGAGGGGTAACTTTATTTTCCATATATAGGAGAATTCCTATAACCTTCAGTTGGGTTCATAGTTTTTACAAATATGGACTCTCTGTATAACCTCCTTTCTTCGCCTCCAAAAGTGGGGATAGTCGCATAAGATAGATATAATTTTATAGAGCCCCCCACCTTGGAACCTAAGGACCTAGATAGGAGCATGATGAATCTAGGGGGAATATCTTGTTGGAAATAATATTGGGGGTGGGGGGTGAATCAATATTTACAAATCAATAACTTTTTCATTTTTGTAATCATATTTATATACGCTACTTCACAGAAGGGAACTTGTGTATGGACGCAACTATTCTTAATGCAACCAACATATATTTAGTGAACTTATGATTCATTTAATTCATCATACCATTACGCAGGCACCGACCTGTAGAAGGCTACAACCTTCTCTCTTTTTCCAGCTTTTTCTGGAAGGGAGCTACAACCTCCTAGTTCTTGTACTAGCCGATATATTTACTAGTTCGTAGGCTCTGACCTACAAAAGGCTACAACCTTCACTCATTCTCCAACTTCTACTAGAAGAGAGCTCCAACCCCCTGATTGAATCACCAACCACTACTGGTAGGAAGCTTCAAATTCACTGAAGGCTCCAACCCTTAGTATCCTCCAGGAACAATGTTTCATAAATTTTCACATTAGATAATGTTGGCACACAACAACACTAAATGTAGGCCACGTTTCATCAAATTTTAATAATGGACACATAAGTAACATTCAGGCTCAAAATCAATCCGCACTGCAATGCAACCATCAAATACATCTGCATCAACCAATCACTAAAACCCAATCAATCTTGGATATAAATGGAACCCAATCATTAATCTCTGATATAACTGAAACAATCAATCACTCAAACCTCTGAACATCTGACACAAGTGAATCAAAAAATCATTGAACCTATGACACAACTAAATCAACCATTCATTCAAACTAAATCAAATTAAACTAATCAATTGGAATAGACAGATCACTATAACTAGTACAAAGATATGAACCCAGAACACTACATCAACAACCAGAACTAAATGTAACCTGAAAAGGCATGTGTCAGAATGTATATGCTCTTTTAATGAAGCAAACTTGTGTGTATACGCTACTTCCTTTAGCCCAACCTGTGCATGCCTCTAAAGATACTGAATCATAAAACTTCTAAACCACAAACTGTAACAATCAGTGACATTCTGAAGATCTACTATCATATTACAGATTTCTAAACATATAGCAACAAGGATCACCCTTATTTCTCAATCAATTAATCAGTGAGACACAAATTGTTTATGCAGTTTTACTTTTAGATCTAAAAACACTTCGTTGACAGACAACATTAAAACAGTAACACAGATCTGATATATCAGTCATCCTTGAACATCAAGTTTTTCTTTTTCATACGCTACTTGGAAGAGTCGAACTAGTGTGTATACGCATCTTCACCAAAGCGAACCAATGTATAAATATACAAATACTTACTTATAACTTCGTTACAATTCCCGACTTCAGACATACCCAGATCATCACATATAAAGGATAAAACATGTGTTAGAAATTAGATCTAGCCCATCCATTATCATATCACATAATGATAAGTCATTATGATCTTGATCCATCATTAGATCTCATCCATCATCAAATGCTCAGGTGCACATTTAGTCTAGATCAAACAAAGCATTAGAAACCCATAACATGCATATTTTCTTTTGATCTAACAATTCATTAGATATTCATTACTTTTTCCATGTATCCCTCTGATCTTCTCCACCTTATATAGTTTTATGCCTTTCTCAATACCTTGGACCAAAACCACTTAGGACCAATACCTCGGACCAAATACCTCGGACCAATACCTCAGACCAATACCTTGGAGCAAATACCTCAGACCAAAACCTTGGTTTTCGAACATGTACACTCTTTTCCTCCCGTGGGAATGCGTGTATACATATACGCTATTTTTGTTCTCTAGACCATCCTGTATACGCTATTTTGAATAAGTGGACCTATGTATACTTCTTAAATTGATTTTCATCAACCTTTTCCTTTACCGTATTTATTCTGATCATTAGACCTTAGTTCCATGTTCCTATTCTTCTGCACCACTGCCCTGTTACCTCTGAATATACCTGTTGTACTCTGAGTTGCCTTTTACCAAAACTTAATTGACTTGTGAGTGATTTTCCATCAAGAACAACACTTGTATCATAATGCCAACATATATTCCACTATTATGTCCATTACTATGCCCTTCACAGGGATCTAAGCTAGGTTTACCAATAGATCTTTTATCATTCCCAATAATTTCACTCTCTTAGATTCAAAGGAGTATAGGTCCTTGTAGGGTTTGGTGATCTGCAAGCCAAGTTGCTCCATCATGGCTCAAGGCATGAGGTTATGTGAGGCTCTAGAGTCCAACATATAGTAATGCAATAAGAGGTCATGGGTTACCAGGGTCACATACAAGAGTGTAGTGGATGAATCAAGTTCTTCAACATGAGGCCCAAAACAATCATTTGTCTTTCTTCTTGAAGGTTTAAACAATCACGGGTTGGTATTATGGTGGATGGGAGCAGGAAGTGGGTACTTGAGCATTATAAGTGGGTTGTTTTAGAAGTTCAATTAGGGGAACAAGGATCTTTACCTTCTTGACTTCCTTCTGAAGATTGAACGTATACTGGCCCTTTTCTATGCCTCCCATCTCTACCTCTCTTTCTTTATCACCAATATTTTCATCAAAACTAGTGCCTTCTCTTTTGTATGTTCCTAAAAAATATTTCATTCCTTTTTTAAGGAGGATTTTACTTTGGATAAGTTAGGGTTGAGCTTCCCTTTTCCTTTACTTAATACGAGGGGAATATTTTCGGGAAAATGTTCTTCTTGTTGTTCAAGTTCCCTCGACCTCTCTTTTGAAGATCTGAGATCATACTCTCACTGTATCTATGCTTACATGAAATCTTCAAATTGTTTACAGTAGTCCCCTATGACCTCATTTAATTTTACTTCTTTATCAGGGCACATCAAATAGTGAGCCATGTTTTCCTGTTCCTCTTTAGAGAAGGAGGATTACAAGCTTCCCTATGTCTCATGTGTATTTGGTGTTTATTCATTTGGATCATATTCTAAATACAAAGGAGGAGGGATCTGATCTTGTTGATCTTTTCTTTCCCTATGAATTATATGCAATGGTGGCCTTTGTTACTATGGGTTGTAATCTTGGTTGCTACCTTGAGCATTCTGTTTAGGGAGATTCTTGTTCTCAAGCTCAAGCTTCACCACTTTGCACGATAAACTCTTAATGAGCTTATCCATTTCTTTCCACTTCAGATTTGGTAATTATTTACCTTGCCAAGAGGAGGATGCTTCTTCCTTCCCCCTTCTCTTCTCATAAGGATTATGCTTTCCTCTTGACTTCCCTGTCGACATGAAATTTTCTTCCACCTCAATAGAATCCACTTGGAGTTGATCTAGAGTAAGAGAGTTCCTCTTCCTTAGGGTAAATCCAAATTTGGACTTAAGGGCTACGAAAAATTCTACACAAATAGCAACTTAAGGAGTCTTCATCTCAACAAAAAGGTTATTATACATCTTATTGAATCTTCTTATGAATTATAATATATCCTCTTTTGGCTTCTTCCTTATAGAATTGAACTCTATGAAGACATACACATGATCTCTCTGTTCACCCCAATTATGCATGAAAGAGTTTTTGAGTTCTTCCCAAGTGGTGATGGATGCATTGGGTAGGGATTTAAACCATTTTTTGGATTCTCCATCAAGGGATTGCACAAAGAGTCTCAAAACTACATCCAATTGTTCTACATTTAGATTCTCAACAAATCATAGAATATTCCAATGTGTCTCTATGCAGTCCTTTCATCTTCCCCATTGAACCTAGGCAAAAGATTTAGGTAGTCTTGAGGCATAGCACTTAGGGGTTGAGGTAAATTAAGACAGGCATATTTGTTCAGTAAGAAGCCTGGAACAACCATCTAGATTAATGGAGGAGGATTAAGATTTACAAGAGGAACTTAGGCAAAAACCACAACAGTTGGAGTAACTAGGTTGAGAGTAGTGTGACTGAGTGTATAGTGGATATTACTATTATTGAGGATAACTTTACCTTTTTCAATCTCAGGAGTAGGACGGAATGAAAAGAAATTAGTTGTAACTAAGATTTATTTCTCTTCGATATTTGATTTCGGGGCACAATGTTCTAACTTATCTTCTGTAGGGTATGTAAAGACAATAGGAGTAAAATCTGAGCCGTGGATGGCAACGTGTTTGGAGATGGAGGAGGAAGCTTAAAAGAATGATGAGATAGTAGCACAAGTAGTAAAATTTTTCTCCTTCCAGACTCTCTTGAAAATTAATTTCTCTGGGTTAGATATAGAAGGGGTTTCTGCTGAGAGGTATCTGAGTGAGTGTGGGGCTTTCTAAAATCTAGGATGATAAATGACAATGAGATTTTTTGAGTTGCATAGGTGATGAGGATGCAATATGAATGTATTTGCTCACCTACACAATGATTTCTTAACTTATCATAAACCAGGGGGGAAATCCTTCAATACATTCCCTGGAAACGACACCATAATATGTTGTCACTTCCAGAAACAGCCTTGGATTTCTTACAAGACCAATGCCTAGTAAGATCTAGATTTTATATGTCTTATATAATATGCAAGAAATTGAAGACATCTTATACATTTTATACACATATGTAAATACATAGAAAAAACAACATGGCTTTCTTCCTTCATCCAAGGACATAAGCAATGTATTTCTGGTCCTCTTTCACATATACAACTCACAAGGATATATGTATGTACTAGTGGAGGCCGAGTAGTTCGAGGACATACATCTTGGACGACGATAGAAATGGAAGAAGAAAGGGAGAAAGGAATAACTCATTAATATAGAGCTTGAAACCTCAAGAATTCTATATTTATCACATAGAGCTTGGTGCTTCAAGAGTTCTACAATTATCTAAATTATAGGTATACATAATGGATAAAGGAGAAATGGATGCTATGATTCATGGACCACAATTTAAAGATATAATCTCAAAGCCACATATAGGCATATGCATTAACAATTCAACACAAATGAATCTGTAAAAGCATATGAAACATTTTTGACAACTACAGTTACATGAAATCAAAGAGGAAACATAAACATAATGGAATTTAATAGAGGGAAAACGTACTGTAGTACCTAAATATAGCAATCACCACCATTTCATTAATATTCTAGAAGATGCAAATATTGAAGTAATATAGTCACAAAAATAACATGTGGTCTTTTCTTCAAAATTCATAACCTTTTCAAAGTGTTTCTTCCTCCATTTTATAATGAAATTGGTAGAAAGAAAATTAATTACAAAATTATCTCTTTTCTGCAGTTTACAACTATGTGTATCACTAGTTGTCTCAGCATGTATCCTATAATTATTACCACACTAAGATAGCCTTCTTGAAAACATAATAGAATAAGACACACTGATCAAAAATAACAAAACTAAGCTAATCCAGTGGAAGTGAAATGATATTCCTGAAAATATCTCCACTTAACTCTTCTTTTCTAGCCTTTGGTCTAGGCATGTTTATGCTAAAGCATGGCTAATCCTCTCTTAGCTGGTTCCTTTTCAATTTTAGTCTTTAACAGTCTTGTTCCTTCTCTTTCACAAAGTGGGAGTGGTCATCCATCATGGTGATAACAGACACTTGACGTGGTTTCCAACTCATCCACCCTTCCATAACCCCTATAAAACACTAGCGTCCCCCTGATATGCTTAGTGATGCAATTATGGTGTAATATCGAGGATTTTCTAGTGTTGGAACGTATCACTAAAAACATTACAAATTAGGTGAGTTTTGATCCCCTTTAGGCCCGTTTTCTTTTTCCCCTTTCTATAATTCAGTTCATATGATCGGGGCATAAAACTAGGTGCTTAGCTATAAGAAGCTAGAGTCTTTAGACTCCTACCCAGAGGCATTTTTCCTTTTATACATAGAATCCCACACATCTGTTATTTTTTATGCTAGCCTTCAGTATGTAGCCTTGAAACTTGTGATCGTCGATCCGTGAGATTGGGCCCACAGAGGATATCATAATCAAAATATAGGAGAGAGGGCCTTTTACCATCTTTCACAATGTTTTCTGATTTCTCGGATGAGATTTTTTATAGAATGCATCACATAAGATGTCTCATCCGGGAGGGCTCTCACATATCGCAAATGCAAGTCAAAAGGGACTTCGGTGGAGGATGGACTATGACTTGTGTGATCTCTTATTTGCGATATTGATAACATCATAAGTGCCACATCTCTCTTCATAAGTGCTAACACATGTCACCTAGATATGCCCCCATAGGACCCCTAAAAACACCAAATATACATGCCACATGTTCTTCGTACCACCACGTCATGCTAACATCATCCCTCACATGGGTTTATTAGGACCAATAGGATTCTAGCACATGCGCCCTAGAAGAGAGAGAAATGGGCCCATCTTCCCTTGGTTTTTCTTTGAATTTATTTATTAAATGAAATCGACCCCTCTAGTGCCTTAACACTAAAGGCCCAAATTTTAGTGATTTTCATGATATCACATTCGATGACTTTCATGACATTGTGTTTGTGTGCACCCTTTTGCACATGTGATCTTCGATATGTGATATCAGTGCACTGGATCGTGAAAATCCTATATGATATGCAGCATGGGTCTCTGACTGCCAATATGAAATATCAACGAGTGTTGATCACAATATTTTCTTTGACCTCCCGTGTTGCTACTTTAGAAAAACACCGATTGTGATTTCTGATGCACTCTTAGACCTCCGATATGTTTCTCTCCATTTAAAAGGAAAAAAACCCATAAACTTCAACAAACCATATCTTCTAATCCAGAAGTCCATTTTCAGGCTTCCATATACTATTGGAAAGCTCCTTCCGAGCACAATGAAAGGTGATGGCCTAATTTATTTTTCAGAGCTTTTATGGCTTTGAATATGGCTTCAAACTTCACTTCTCTTTGTCATTTTGGTCAACTGAAAGCTCATAATGTAGTGAGTGACAACAAAACCTATAACACTAAGTAATCTTTTGGAGCTATTATATTATCCACGTACTTGTGTTATTTTCAATTTAACACACAACCATAATGCACGAGCTACTCAACATTATGATATTGATGAATAATTAACCTAAGCAGCTTGTGCCATGTTTCTTTAGAGGTTTTACAAAGTTATCCTATGCAACAACATTCCCTTTTTATGACTATCAAAGGGGTTGATCTGTCAGAGTCTAGTTTAATCATTTTTATCATTGATGTGCTCATTTAATATTCAATCATCAGGTCACTTTCTAGGTATTAGTGCATGTTTTCAAATACATGACACTCCACAAAATTGTGGATGAAGGGTGCTATACTTGTGTTATACCTACATTATTTTTAAAAATTATTGATTATCGAACATTTTTCAAGTTGAACACTACAATACAAGCATGAAAAATTTTAGGGGTTAATATTCACAGGTGGGCTAATTTTACATGACTTTTCAAAAAAAATACGATTCGATGATTTCCATTTTTTAGAAAAAGGATTCGCCCAAATTTTACAATATAAAATTATTTTACCTTCAAAATCACTAACATTATATAGAGAGTATATATAAAATCATTATAAATTTGAATAATTTTAAAAATACATCAATAAACATTTTTTAGTTTGCATATTAGGGACTAGTGAGATTCGCCAATATTTTTAAACATCAAGATAATTTTTTGTCCTTAAAATTTTGTCTGAATACAAGCTTTTGATGGTCATAGCATTGTTCCTCAGGGTGCTCTTCCTTTATTTTCCATTGATATAGAGGGAAAAAATGTGAATGTGGTTGTTGAACTCGTTGATGATCCCTTTTATTATAATTTGAACCTTGGCTATAGTTAGTTCTGTACTATGACTATTATCATGCCTTTAATGGTTCATGCACTTCACTTTCCCCATGAACGCAATATTATCAAAATCGATCTATTAGAATACTGCATGCCATCGACTAAGTATACCATGATGCACACTTCTATGTCATTTGAAGGAGATAACCCTCTGCCTTATGAGAGTGTTGGTGTGGGACTATTTCAAATCCTGTCACTTATAAATTCCTTTCCTCTACCCTTTTCTCATGCTCATTCTTCTATTTGTTCTCTTATGCACATGATATCTTCATCACTCTTCAGCACCATTGGTCCCTTGACCTTTAGGTTGTTCCTTCTCCTTCAGATGTAGAATCGTATGGTTTGCATATGCCACCTTTAGTGGAAGATATTACCTCTCTGATAGTCCCATCAATATCTCTTAACATTATTTAGGAACACCATCCCAATATGGAGTATGATCAGGAAACGTTTCCCACATGGGCCATCACTCTACCTTTTCCACATTACTCCCTCAATGGCATGTCTCCTTCCTATAAAATCATCTTGTATGTTATGGATTCATTTTCTAATGCTAAGGATATTATGTCCCTTGATTCCTTTGTTCTATATGAATAGGAAGTACTTCATATTGATAGTGTAAATCTTGAATCATGGAAGGGACCATTTTCTCAAGAATCCATGGAAGTGCCACCCTTGGACCATGTCAAGTAATGGGTTTCTAATACTAAGCTTTCTAATGAATTTCCAACCTAAATCCTTCCCTTGATGACTGCCTTGTGCCCCCTTTATATCATGATAATTATCTTGAAGGAGCTATATTAGTTTATGAGACCACGTACTTCTTATGTCCTTAGATCATTCATGCTAACGATATGGTTCTCAGATTTTCCTGGCATAATAAACCTTTAGCAATCTAGAAATTCACTTGACTATGGCATGGCCTTGTCATGTTGTTCCATATGCTACTCATAAGAACCCATATGTTCATGTATGAGAATCCTTGGTCTATGCTCAATAAAGGGCACAACTTGACATGACCTATTAGACTATGTTGCACCTTGTACTATGTATTTTATATTTTGATTTATGCATGATCCAAACACTTTTTTTATATGTCATATATGCCAAAAATACAAAAAAAAAACATTAAACTAAAAAAAAAAAAATATATGATCATGTTTTTACCTAATTCATGATTTATTTCTTTCATTATTTGTTTAACCACAGGTCTAGACTTGTTGGATGGTTTTACAAGACCAAGTTGTTCTTTTATTGCAATTTCCATTATACCTTAGGTGCATTGCTATTGAGCTTGGCATATTGGGTAAGAATTTCCCTACCATTTATGTTTCATTATTGACCATCATTTTCATCTTCATTCTTGCATAGGTTTGATTCTATCAAGTTGAAATATTAATCCATCTCTTGTTGCACATTGTAACATAACAGTAAAGCATTTTTTTACATGGATCCACTATACTATGAAATCGATGTTGGCATCCATGCAACATTATTTTCCTATCCCAAAATCCTTCCTTTTGTACTAGCATGACATAGAATATGGGGTTCATTTACTCTTCTTTTTCACCTACTAGATTTATCGTGGGAGGATTCCACCCACTTTATATCTTTTGATTTCTACTAAATTAGCCTCTCATATGCATGATAATATTAATTTGTCTCATTCTACCACCACTATCACATAATACTTGGCCCATTAATTTCTTTCACTTGGTGTTCTTACTATTTCTAGCGGGATCAATACAATGAACTTGGTCTCCTTTTCTAGCCTCTTTGCTTCACCTTGCTTATGTTAGAAAATTATATATTACGTTGCAATGGAACACATAAAATATTGTAGAAATATAAACACAGAAAATGCATAAACAAGAGAGACACAGATATACGTGGTTCACCCAGTTTGGGCTACATCCACCCCGAAAAACCAGTCCTTCCTTTCTATTATCCAGCAAAAATGAGGAGACACAACCTATAGCAAATCCGCTGTAATATCCTCTGTTTTCTCTCACAGTCTCACCTCTCTGTTTTCTGCTCAAACACATCTAGAATACACATCTATCATAGCCTCAAATACAATACCCTCATACAAAGAGAGGGGTTTCCTTCTAGGGCAAAAAGCCCTAAAATAAACATAAGTTCTACCGTCAGATCATCTGCCTGATGAATGGCCCAGATTGACTAGAAATTACTATACTTTTACAAGGCAAATTTACATCTGTTTTTAGCTTCAGGGGTGCTGCCCCTAAGCCCCCGCCGGGGGACCGCTGGCCGCCGGACCCCCCAGCCGGGGGGGATCAGTCCCCCCCGCATGGAGGGGTGTACAAAATTCCTAGGATATACATCTTGCTAAAACAAAGACCTCTGGACAATCATGCTCCACACACAACAACTTAGGATAGTTATCTAAACTAAAAACTAGTTGCAACCCTTTACGCCAATGATTCCTAGGATGAGCTTCCTTTGTGCCATTCTCATGCTCTTCAACAATCAAAAGGAATTGAGTATCATTCTATCTTCCCTTTCAAGATAATTAAAACTGAACAAATAAGGAACTGTTTCTCAACATAATTGTCTTCTCCTTCATACTCATTAAGTTATGGAAACTAAATGGAGAAAAGGGAAGGGATATCATTAATTAAATGTCGTATGTCAAAATGGTAGCTTCAATCATGTTACATTTAAGCATGACAACTATTTCTGTCATTTCCTAATAGCTAAGTGGTTTTAGTTTGTCTAGGAGTCATACCATACTTACGAGTTTGTTTACTCCTCTGACTAGTTACTCTTCTAGTCACTATTGAGAATTCCTTAATGTCTCTTGTGTTGTCTCATGATATCAAATGGTGTTTATTAGTGAATGCTACTAGGTCACTTTAGTGTCATTTTTTTTATGTTTTTAAGGAATGTATTAGCCTCGATCAACCATATATAGCCCTTATTGACCTTTTTTTATCGCCATCCCTATGTTAGTTGTATTTCATAACTTCATTAAAATCACATCACTCACAGTTTCTTTTGTGTCTATTAATGGGGGATACATTACGGCTCTATTTCAATGGATATTCTCCTATCAACTTCACCTCATTATCTAGAAGCTTTATTTAGGAGCCATTAGTACCATGGAACATGCATACCTTAGTGGCAGGCATCTCGAGGATCAAAAATAGGTTCAACTTATTTACTCTTAATCAGTCAAGTTAGTTAGTGATTGGCATCAACTCATTTATTCACATTTAGTGGAGTGTACTAGGTACCTTGGGGTCCATTTTCATCATGGGTGGTTCCCCTTGTGTTTGTTAAAATTATACCTTAATGAATGATAATCACGCAATTTCTACCATGCCCAACATTAGCTCATATATTCACATGTTTTAAATTCATACCATTGGATTTCTATAAAAGACATTAGGTTAGAACATTTCACTCTTACATGGCACCCTTCAAAAGTTGTGTTGGAGTTATGTAATAGTTGAGATATTTTGAGGGTTAAATTGGGGAAATTTTATGATATATTTCCATACTGCCGCTGATGTATACTGCGAGATAGATACACATTTTATTTCCTAGTGGATATAATAATTCAGTTTTTCGCATGGATTCATTGTGTAATAATAATGCCCATATCCTAGTATTTCATGTCATGGATCCGTAGTGTATAGTTGGTGACCATATTTAATTTCTATTTATGACAAAGCATGGTATTCCTAACTCATCGATTCTTTTAGCATGAATGAGACTTCAACATGTGTGTTACTCTTATTTAGCTCTCGAGTCTTCAATCCTTCTCTCCATTTTTAGCTCTATGATTTTTGTAATGCATTTCGGCCACCAATTTATCTTTTGACCTCATGCATTAGGAGTAATCTATTATAACCTTATTTAACACTCCACTATAGTGAGAGAGATCCAAGTTAAAAACACTTAGTTACTGGCCATAATGCATCTTCTCTCACCCTTGTTTTTACTTATATGGGTCTTACAATGGAGTTACTACATTTTAAAGGGGTGACATTACATAATTGACTAATCTCTCATAATTATTCTATTGCAATTTCATAATTATGAAATAATAATGATTTCACATGTCAGGAAAGGGTTCTAGAGTTTGATGTTCCCAAGGGTATCAAATTGAGCTACTTATGTATGATTTGTCTAGAGTTTCATTAAGGTAGAGGTTTCCTAACTTCCCAAGTCCCTAGGTGTCCATATACATTCCCTTGTATGACAGAAATGTTATAGACATTTTTGGGCACTTCAACTCCAATCATAAATGTCCATAAACTGAGGGCTCCTAAGTCCCTAAAAGTGTTGCTTCACTGCCTAAAGGAAGGTCAACTGATTACATCATCTCCCAGAAGTTCTCCACTGAAAACTTCTCATAAATGGTCAAAACTGGACCATACTGAAAGCTCAATGAAGAAGGTGCGATGCATATCACCTTCCCAATGTACAAGGTGAAATGCATACTAAATTTCTCCTCTATAGGGTGTGATGGTCTGGAATGGACAAATGGCAGGGACAAAAATGCGAGGTGGATGATCATGGAATCTTCCAGAAGCTTCCCCTATGACACTTGCCACTCCATTTTCGACCAGGGATGAGTAAGAGATCATCATTCTCCAATTGGAAGCAGGAAATATCAGAGAGAAGACACTAATCAAGATCCCAAAAGATGACTCACCTCTCTGTAATCATCTATATATGGATCCCTCATCACAGAGATCCAGAAGGCTGGAATTTTGTATCTTATAGAGAAGTGTTGTTGGTTTCTGGTGTACATTCATAGTGTTGGGTGATCTAAGCTTGGCTTGAGGTGAAGAAGGGCTTCCTAGCTGGAGGATGATGCTGGGTTAGAACATATGGTTGTAATCCTCTTGCTACTTTTCATCTTAATAAAGCTATTCTAGTTTCCTTCCATATTCTTGTGTACTTGTTTATATATGCATTTATATGGTTAACATACATCTGGTCCTGTGTTATTTATGAATATAGATCTTTGTTCTTGCATAGTAGTATGTTGTTGTGATTCCATAGGTCCTTTTGAAGCTAGGCAGACAAAGAAGAAGTGGCGAAGCTCTATCAAGAAGGATAAGAAATCAAACACAAGACTCAGGTTGGTCTTCTTGGTTCTCCTCTCATCTATTTTCATAAAAGGAAACAACAATAGACTTTGATTGTTTGTTTCTAAGATAGCCACCCATCTTAGTGGGAATAGAAACATCCGAGTGGACACTATTCCCGGATAACAAAATGGCGACTCCACTGGGGAGCGACTAGATTAATTGTTATCCTATCTATCCTTGTTTCTTTTATAAACTTACAGATGGAGCCTGAAGTCAAGCCAGCTAGCCTTCGAACTGCATTTTTTATACAAATGCAAAGTAGATCAATGCTGCTTCAGTCTATCTCCATGTTTTTTTTATGAATTAAACAATAGATCTGCAAGCAATCTAATTGCCCTCAGTGGTGGCTCTAGTAACCTCTTAGATCACCCCTGTGTTTTACATTCACTGATCTTTACTTATTCTGCCTAAACACCTGAACTAGATTGCAAACTGTGAGTGAAATCTCGTTCAAAGTCTCGCACTGCTACCATCGCACCCTACCTTCAAGGCAGTCTGTATGCATCGCACTTCCCGAGTGCAGTAGGTGTGCTGCATACTGAGTTCACTATGTAACAGGTGTGATGGTCAGAGAGGGTTAACTTTACCCTCCGACTGTAGATTTTTCTCACTGTTTTCAGTCTTATTCAAGAGTTTTGTTGTCTGTAGTCAGTGTATTTCTGTGAAAACCCCCTTCTCTTGCATTATTCTGCCTCCTTAGTGCAAATAACTATAAATGTTTTTATGTATTGTGCGTCGTTTTAGTTCTCTTTTGCAAAAGGTAGCATAGTCAAACTGTCGTCTCTAGATCTGAAAGTGTCGTAGCTATCATTTTTAGTTTTAGAAAGCAATCCCTTTGTTCTTGATAGTCGATTTTACAATTACTATCACATAGGATTTGAATTAGTAAGTTTTAAAGTGTCGAAAAGAAATTTCCATTTCAAAATCACAAAGTGTCTCTCTTGTTTTCACTTCATTTTGAAAAAGTATTTTGTTGAGTACTGTCACTTTAAAAGCAATTTAGTTTTGCACATATCTTTCTTAATGTCATTCACACATTAAGAGAGCTGAAAACAAATACATGCATGTGCATTTGCATTTTGATTGCTTGGCTTGATTTAGGACTGTGTGTTACACAGTAATTTGTCACCATTGGTCACCGTCCCTGTTACCCCTGTTTTCGTACATTGGAGGATACATTCCGGGACCTATGAGCAGTGACATAGCCTAAAAAAACTTGCATTATGTTCCCCTGAGTATGTACTTCATGTTCCCTGAAGACACCTTCTACAAATTATCCCTGAAAAGTGCCCTTTTTCCATTGGCGCAGGTACACAGTGTCTTATCCGCGCCAATCACTGAGATCCTCAAAAAGGGGCGTGTCCATTGGTGCTCTGTCCTAGAATAACACTCGCGCCAACTAAGTTTGGTAATGATTTTTGGCAAACGCGCACCCATATGTTTTTTCCTTTCAGATCATGAAGTATTTTGAGGGAAAAAATCAATCTGATAGAGGTCGAGAGTCATCATCTATCCTTGACATCTATCCTCAGTAGCTTTTCGGAGATAATGTCGATCCACAATGGGCGTCCTGGTGCATTGAATCTTCCTCCCTTCTCCATTTATAAAAGTCTGTCCTCATGCATTAGACAAGGGAGTTCTGGAGTAATGCTAGTTGTGATTATGCTTGTCTGGAGTGATAGTAAGAGTCTTGAAGCATAGGGAGGTTATGCTGCCAGAATCTTGAGAGAGAGAAAGTCTATTGCAAGGCATACATAGCTGCTCACCCAGCCAGAGAATAGGTTCAATATCAGAACCTTGGTTGTATCTTTCTCTGCCTATTATTCATTAATAAATGAATGCTATTATGGTTCCAATCTCATTGCCTATTATGATGTTTTATTTATTTCCTTTCTGACTAAAATATATTTGTACTTTGGTGGATTTTATCCTTGTAGTTGTCTCGGTCTTTGCATGTGCAGGTGTCCGTTCGCGAGGATCACTAGGATTGTGACCTGCTGAAGCAAGGGAGCCGGAGGGTCAACTCTACTTCGACATTTGTGTTGGATTCCAAGTTGGTCTTTGTAATCCACCTTTTAGTATACAACTAGGAACTTGCGTAGCAACGTGAATTGATTGTTGCTAGACCCATTTTGGGCTAGTGGGATCACCTCTGTCCGCAAAGGGGATTTACCTGTTTAACAATTTGGCGACTCCACTGGGGAAAAGCTATTTGGAGTTTGTCTTGCATGTTAGTTTTCTCTTGCTTGCCTGAGTTAATGAGCTTTCTGGGTCAGTTTTAAAATTGTTATTTGTTGTTTGATCCTTCTGAGCACTGTTGGCCCAACCCTGGTTTGTCTCGTTTATTTTTTGGGTCAGCAAACGCGGTTGGCACGTTTTTTCCTTTGACAGCCGCGCCAGTTGGCGCATGTTGCACAACAGGAACTCGCGCCAATTCCTGAATAACAGAAGTTGCAGATTCACAGTCACACCAGCTCTGTGAATTTTGCCAGTTTGTTAGTTGAAAGCTCCTTAAACTCGAATTTTTGTTTTTCTATATCTTTTGTGGCTTCTGGAAGTGTGTTAGACCTTTGTGTGACTGGTTATTACTTTTATCCTTCAGTTGTTTGCTTATTTCTATCGATTTTGTATCCTAGCCCTAGAACACCTAGTGGCTTTGCATGTCGAGCCTTCTGTGGGGAGTTGTGGTTTGATAATCCAATCCAGTCAACTTTTTGGTTGTTTTCCACACTCATCTAGTGGTTGTGAAAGTTTAGTATTCTATGCTTCGAGAGATTCACTTCTAGCTTGTTTGGATTTTGCTTGACTTCATCTGAACTTAGATCACATGGTTCATTGAAAGTCTTTGTGTTTTTCCTTGCTTTGACAGGTCATCTTGATGTTTCAGAATTGGTTCTATTTCTATTGAGTGAATTGTGTTTGTTTACACTTGTGAATATCTCTTGAGGTTTGTTAAGTGCATTATGCTATCTTAAAAGAAAGAAAAACAAAAGGTCTTTTTGCATTATATTAATTAGCATTTATTGTTATTTGTTGCTTTTAAAAAGAAAAAGAAAAAAACTTTCATTTCTTGTTATTAGCTGCATTAGGATCTTTGTTGATCATTTTGTTTGTGTAAAGATCTCAACTCTCCTGTAGATATAGTTCATTGAATGAA
>APFE031288661.1:39014-87724 GCA_000404065.3 Pinus taeda
CAGTATTGCAGCGATAATGCTGCAACTCCTGGGACTCCCTTCTTTACTTTTATCAACCCGGTTGTTCGTAACAAACTTGGAAGCGACGGTGCTGTATGCACAAGTACTAGCTCTTGTCACAGCTATCACTTGGTCAGCTGGCATAAGTCTGCTAGGGCTTTAGCCAACTTCTATAAGTTCTTAGAAGAAGCTTGTAAATGATGGATGAAAGCTAACTCAAAGGGGAGCTAATCTACTTGCGGAAAGAAACTGAAAACCAAAGAGGAATGCAAACCCTAGCAAACCCTAATTCTACCAGCTAGTTCTATTGATGCAACAATGAGAATACAAACTGCTGAATGAGATGCCATTGACTTCAAAAACGGAAAATGCACATGTCTTAGACTAATTTTTATCTAGAAAGTATCTTTTTGAATTTTCTTGATTAAGTGTCGACTTTCACATGCATATGCTTGAACTGTGCTTCACTTTGCAGGAGTGGATCAAAGAAGAGGAATGCTTGGAAATAGTTGGAGAGGCTCAAAGAGGGTATAAGGAGTCCCTAACACTCTTCCCCAAAGTCTCACAAGGTTTGGCTATCAGAAAACCTCACTTGTGATCTTCTACAGGAAGTCTGCAGGGGTTCTACAGGAAACTTCAGAATTTCTACAGGAAACTTCAGAACTTCTACAGGAAACTTGGAAGTCGGTTTTTAGGAGGTGGATGAGTGAGGGAAGGTGCATGGATGGATCTAAAGGTAGGATAGGGGTCTAAACATGGCCTAAGGACTGGTGGGAGGTTCAGTGGAAGGCTGACTTGGCTCGAAGATGACTACAGCAATGATGAGCAAGAAGGTAAGGTTTCGTAGACACAAAGGATAGATGGGAAAAAGGGCAGCTTAGCTATGAGACATAACATGAGGCTTAGATGATGCTTTGGGAGGATGGATGAAGGATGAGGATACCCTACACGGTGGGCCTTGATCAATTCTACAAAAACCTGCAAATGATCAAATCCTAAACTAATCTATTCTATCCATCAATCAACATAAATGAGTAGCAACTTTATTCAGGAAGAAAACCTTGTACACCATCTATGTAAGAAAACATTTTAGATGTCCAAACCCATGACTAATCTCTGCAACTAAAACAAGCCCACTAAAAGATTGCATAAGCAGCAAACTAGTGTTTTTGTGAGGTAGCACTGTTTCCTCAATTTCAGCCCCAAATCTAATAAGGCCGACGTGAAACGAGGAGTGTAGTTGTCTCTTTTTCTCAGAGATCTTGCTCTTATTATTCTACCAAAACATCTAAACCAGAGTCATTCATAAACAGTGATCTAAAATCTACTTAACAGCAAGGTGTTCAAATGCATAAAAGAGAAAAACAATGATACGTAAAAAGCAATGATATAGAAAGGAGGTCCTAGGCTCTCAGGTTGGGCCCAACCCTGAGAGCTTTGGCTCCTATGAAAAACTCAGACTTGCTAGGAAACCAAACTGCTTCTCATTATTCAAAAAGATTTATAATAGTTATGCCAAAAATGGCTACAAAGGAATAAAATAGAGCTGCTGCAGCACTGAAGTACAAAGTACACAATAGGTTCAAAAGTCTTTTTACGAAGGCTGAGGCCTCAACATTTATAGATAATGAGGGACCCAGCTGGTCTCCTCAATCTTTGGAACTCGGCTGTCAAACTGTGAGTCAAATAGTCCCTTTATAAATGCTGATTAGCTGCCTTCTAGATTCGGCTTGGTGGTCTTTGGAGCTCAGAGCTGAAGGTGAGAATCCCGAGGAAGGGTCATTGAATGCCATAGACATCCCTCCTTCAAGTCCTAACTTCAGGCTTGGCTGCCTTATAGCTCATGATTTCTTTGACTTTGCTCCAATATACGTCAAAAACCTGAAATAGACACATGTTAACCACCTAGGAAAAGTAACTTCCCTTATTCGTACCAAAGACACAAACATACTAAAAATAATGCATAAACTATAGAAAATGACGAATTTGAACAAGGGCTGAACAATGAAAATGAGGCCAAATGAGCCCAAATTGTTACCAATTTTGGGGCTCATCAATATGGAGGGCTGTATACCCTTTCATTGTCTTCCTCAGAAGGACAACCATGTGTGAGTTTGCAACAGAATTTGGGTTATGCTGGAATCGCGACTAGCGGTTGGGTACCAATCCTGTCTTAACAACCAAGAGTTGCATGCTCAATACAACAAAGTTCACCTATGAAAAACATCCCCACTACGTCGGCTATTTTGGCAGTAGCACAAGTGCAAGCGTCACCAGTTGTATGCCAACCTCAAGTTTCGCAGGTTGCAATACAACAATCTCTTGTACCTCCAACAAAACCACAGTCACCCACTAGTGGAATGGCACAGGTTCAAATGGGGAACACCAATCCCCATCTTGGTCAAATAGTTAGTGCTAGACAACAGTCCATGGCTTCACAACCATGGTTGGTGCAATACCAACAACTACAATTCTAGCAGGCTTACCAACGATATGAGCAACAAGTCTTTGCAAGTAATGGGCAGCCGTATCAACCATATCATAATGGTTATGCCCATCAACCTTACCAAAGTTACCAACATCAAATGCATTATGCTGGTATGCAAAGACCGACTGCTCAAACGATTCTGTCTTATCCTGCGTATGCTCAACCAAGCCTGAATCAACACTTTCTCTTCGTGGCAACTCTAGAGTTACCGGATCTAAGTCGACTAACGAATGATCCAATTGCCTACGCCCCTTGGTGGCTGGCGATTCCGCATAAAATTCCATCAGATATTGCTAAATTTAATGGAAATCCGGGTGAAGACCCATCAAATCATGTGATGACCTTTCATCTATGGTGTCCATCAAACACTCCCAATGATGATTCGATTCAACTTCACCTCTTTAAGTGCACGTTAACGAGTCCAGCAGCGAAGTCATATATCGAACTTCCTAGAGCTTCGTTTGATAACTTCAGCACCCTAGCCACAACCTTTTTAACCCATTTTCAGTTACCTATGAGGTACGAAACAGGAACTGAGCTGCTTACCAATTTCAAACAAATGACAACCACTCACATATCTGATCATATTCATGAGTGGCAACGTCGTCGTAGAATGGTAAAAACATACATTCCTGATTAGCTATTAGCTGAATGGTTTATTGAGTCACTGTTACTCACTATTACAGAAGATGTGGCAAAGGGGGGAGTCATCACTGAAGAGCATGTTATTTCTCATGCATAATAACTAGACTTGATCTATACTCAGTCTGACACGCTCTACGATAAAATCCCTGACGCTCCTAGACCATAATTCTCCATTCCTCCACCTCCTAAATCAAACAAAGACCCTCATGCCGGAAATGGTGTGATAGGTATGACAAGCACTAAAACGGCAAAGGCCACTTGGAAAAAGGCCCGCAAGGTTTCGAGTCAAGATGCAAATGAGGAACTTCTAGCCTCGGAAGTAAATGCCATGTCAATAGACAAAGGCAAAGAAACCAATCAACCAGGAGGCAAGAAGAAAAAACAAGGGAAGAAGAAAAACCAGGGAGACTCATCCCCTAGAAAAACTTCTGCAAACCCTTCTAGGAATGGGAAACCTGAAAATCCATGCAGTATATGTGACAAGGGTCACTGGACCAAAGAGTGTCCATATAAAGAAGAAATTAGAAAATTCTTCAAAAGTTAAAAAACCTCGGCTGTACTAACAGATCCATTTCCAAACCCAGGAACAAATCTAGTTGCTAGCAAAAATTCTTCACTGTCCCAAGTGCTAATGTTGTCAGTCTCGAAGCAACTGAATGATGCTCTTATAACAACAATAAGTAAAGATTACGGGAATCCATAGATGTTGAACAACAAGCATTATGATCAACCTAGTAGTTCAACAATGACTTCAACAGAAATCGTGCCACCTATCATTCCTGAATTAACAATAAAACCGCCAAAGGGAGTAGTACACAAATCGACGTTTAATCCTCATGCCCGAGCAGTAAAACGCTATAATATAGTGGAGGATTTAGCTCAATCGCCATCCGCGATGTCGACTCTTGAAGTACTGCAAAATTGCCCCTCCTAAAAGCAGGCTTTATTATCAACAACAGGTGGGATTGACCCAACGGATTCCAATCTTGTATCTTTTAATCATAAAGATACGACCCTCAGTTACCAGCTCAACTAGCTTTCTTTTCTCATTCAAGTGAAAGCCCTCAACAAAACTGTTAATAGAACAATTATTGACGAGGGGGCATCCACATGTATCATGTCAATGCATTGCTGGAAAGCTCTAGGGTCTCCATCTTTTTTGCGATCATCAACAACATTAAAAGCATTTGATGGATGAACATACATCCCGTATGGGATACTAAGTAACTTGCAAGTCGAACTGGGGGGAAAAACAGTAGAGATCGATGTTGAAGTCATCGATGGGAATCTTGATTACAACATTCTACTGGGAAGACCCTGGATATATGCCATGGCAGCTGTTCTGTCGACCTAGTTTAGGAAACTTTCATTTCCTTCCCAAGGAGGAATTACAATCATCGACCAACAAACTTTTCTCCCCAACAGTTCGTAAGTTACGGGAAGCATTCCAATGATCCATGGAATCCCTAGCATGCTTCATAATATCGGAGTAGGCCTACTAAAAGACCCTACGTTAATGGGAACTTTTACCCTACTGCCTCCTACGAATTTGGCGGAAGTGGCTAATGTAGGAACTTGCAATATGATATATTCCATTCAAAGGATGTCAGAAAACGATGTTAAAATGGATCATTCGCAGGTTTTGCCTCTAACCTCGCTTGAAATATTATAGCAATCAATGTTCTCAGCATGGGAGGCAAATCAGCATCAACGCTTATCAAGCATTTGGGTATATAGGTCTAAGGAATATGGCACCCTTTCAGATCCTTGGTCGCGAGTACACTCTATAGACAAAGGAATCATTCAATCAATGATGATTGATGGGGCACCATGGGAAGATTACCACCATCGTTACCATATTCCGACTTGGAAAGAAGATAATTTCGGTGACCTACACCATCCTTTAGTATTTGAATTTTTGACAAATACTGTAAACACGGTGGATTTCGAGATAAACCTATCCAATATCGAAGAGACTATTGCCATAAATATCTCGACCAAAATAGATGTTGTAGAGAACATTCATGTTGGCAAATCTTGTTCTTCTTTCCAACTGGAAATATATAGCACTCTCTTTCACGAGTTTAGAGATGTCTTTGCTTGGTCATATGATGAAATGCCAGGTATCGACTCGAGCATAGTTGAACACGAAATTAAGATGTATCCAGATGTCAAACCGGTACGACAATGGCTAAGGTAGGTGCACCACAAGAAAGTCGTTGCCTTCAAGGTGGAAGTTGAGAAACTCCTCCATGCTGGTTTCATTTACCCTGTTCCTCTAACCGATTGGGTATCGAATATTGTTCCTGTGATGAAAAAACAAGTAACGATTAGAGTGCATCGATTACAGGGATGTAAATCAATCTTGTCCGAAGGACAACTACCCTACACCCTTTATCGACCAGATAATTGATGAATGCGCCGGATGTGAAATCTTTTCATTTATGGATGGATTTTCTGGGTATAATAAAATAAATATCCGCCCACAAGACCAGTGAAAGACTGCATTCGTTTGTCTGTGGGGCATGCATATCGCAAGCTACGCTTTCGTTTGAAGAACGCAGGGGAAACTTTTCAGAGAGCAATGAACTATGCTTTCCATGACATCAAAAACATCGTTCAACCTTATCTCGATGATCTCCCAGCTCATTCGCGAAAGAGGACCGGTCATAGTCCCCATTTCAGAGCAATATTTCTACGTTGCCAGCACTACAAGATAAGACTCAATCTGCACAAATGTGTGTTTTGTGTCAGTTTTGGTCATTTACTTGGCTTCGTCGTCTCAAAGGATGGGATTCGTCTCGACCCTTGCAAGGTTCAGGAAATCATCGATTTTCCTCCACCTTCAAAGTTGCTTTAGATTCAGAAACTCCAAGGGAAAGAAAATTTCCTCAGGAGGTTCATTCCAAATTACGCCAAACTAGCTAAAGGTTATACTTGTCTTTTGAAAAAGGAAGTACCCTTTGTTTGGGACCAGGTCGCGCAAGCCTCCTTTGATGCTTTGAAGAAATCTCTAATAGAAGCTTCATTAATGTATGCTCCTGATTATCAAAAAGACTTTAACCTGTACCTGGCTACAGCAGATACAACCATAGTAATGGTATTAGTTCAAGAAGACAATGGAATAGAACATCCTATATATTATTTAAGTCGAAACTTAAATGATACGGAAATGAAATAATCCTACATTGAAAAGCTCGCTCTCGCGACTATTCCAGCGATACAGAGATTTCGACACTATGTCCTCTTCAAGAAAACTACCATTTTATCAGATTGCAACCCCATGACTTACACATTTTCGCGACAATTTCTGGGGGGGGAATATTCAAAATGGATAGCAATTCTACAAGATTTTGATTTGGAATTCAAAAAATCCAAATCAAAGAAAGCCCTGGTATTCGCGGAGTTACTATGCAACCTCCCATCGTCATCCAACGATGCCACATCCGAAGAAGCAATCATGGATGAAAATTGTTTCCGATATCGTTGAGCGATTTGTGGTACGGAGATATAATCATTTATCTCCAGACACAAACATATAGGTCTAATACCTCACGCTTTGAACAACGACGTATTCGATATGAAGCGAAAGACTACGTGATTGTCAGTGATACTCTTTACCGTCATGGTATCGATACAATTCTACGAAGGTGCCTCACCCTTGAGGAGGCCGAAAAAGTCCTGAATGACTTCCATTCAGGCGCATGTGGAGGGCATCAATCTGGTTATGCGACAACGCAAAAATTTTTATGAGCAGGATACTTCTGGCCAACAATGTTCAAAGATTGCATAACCGCAGTTAGAAGTTGTCATGCTTGCCAAATTTTCGATAGCAAAACCAGGAGACCACCCGCACCGCTGAGACTAGTAGTAGCTATTGGGCCATTAGCCAAATGGGGCACAGACTTCATGAAATGTAACCCCACCTCGACCGGGGGGCATGGGTACATAATAGTCGCGGGGTGACTATTTTACCAAATGGGCTCAGGAGATGCCTATATTAAACAACAACATCAAAATGGCTGCCCTTTTCTTTTTTAATCACGTAGTCTCCAGATTCGGCGTTCCATAGGCCATAGTCACAAATCATGGATCACATTGTCACAATCACATGATGGTTGAGTTGGCTGCCAAATTAGGACTGTCCCGCGACAGCTCTACTTCGTGCTATCTACAAGCTAACGGACAGGTTGAAGCAATAAACAAAGTCCTAAAGCGCATGCTGCAATGGATGATTGGAGCCTCCAAACGGGATTGGCACCTAATCCTGTACTTGGCCTCGGCCTTATGGGCATACTAGACAATGGTAAGAAATGCAATCAGATTCACACCTTTTCTATTAGTGTATGGTTTGGAAGCAATCTTACTGGTTCAATGTGAAATCTCGTCCCTCAAACTCGCAGTCGACCTTCTCCCTGGAACCTCAGAAGAAGAGGCTCATTTCTTGGAACTAATCCATTTGGATGAAATCTGTCGTTATGTAGCTTCGGCTAACAAGGCTCATAAGAAATGAACCAATGCACAGTTCGACAAGAATGTCAAACCTCGCGTCTTCTCAGAGGGTGACCTGGTTTTACTTTATGACCAGGAATCCAATAAATTAGGGCTAGGGAAATTCAAATCATTATGGATGGGTCCCTATATTGTTAAATGCATATTAGCAAAAGGAGCCTACGAGTTGATGGACTATGATGGGATTCCACTGGCGTAACCTCACAGCGGGTTGTACCTCAAGCGTTACTATGCTTGATTTTGCATAGTAATCCTCGTGCTTTTGTTACATTTTTGTTTTCACCAAGGAAATTTAATTTGGTTAAGTAATCCACTTTTTTCATTCGTTGCAGATGTTGAACCTACTAGAATCATTCGTTGGATATGCTGATGGAGCAAGTCATAGTTTGCAGAACTTGTCTTCTACGGCATTGGCCATTTTCAATCCCAGCGGCGAGTTATTAAGTTTCAGAGGAGTATGTATTGTCCGGTCTACGAACAATATCGCTGAATATAGTACATTGATAGAACTCCTTTCTGATGCCATCACACATGGCATATGCCGACTTTTCGTCAGGCTAGACTCATAGCTTGTCATTCTACAACTCACCGACATCTATGTTGTACGAAATCCAGCTATTTATCGCATGTTCTTAAGGTTCAAAATTTTCGAAAGACAGTTCAATTTCATCCAATATCAACATATTTCGAGAAGTTTAAACACATTAACAGACTCATTGGAAAATTATGTGTTAGATAGACATTTGCGAAATTTATAAAAAGAAGCATCACATTAATATATGCAGCAGGATTATGTAACTTAACCGAAATAAAGCTCCAAAAATCAAAAATATGTTCCATAATTTTTTATAGTCTGTACATAATGTTTTGTAACCAAGACAAAATTGGTCAAATGACCCAAAACTCAAAATGCTAGGGGGCACCCTAGTCTAATGATGTTGGTGATAACAAGTCACCGCCGGTGCAATCACGAATAAGAGCCTAGTCCATCGACTCGACACTCCAGTGGTATGTCGCTGCAATCGCAAAGGAAGCTCATCGGTCCTCACATCTGGGATACCAAGGGTAAGGCCCTCAATCTGGTCCTGTAGTTCCGGAAGAGTCTCAACCACATCAAGGTCGCGAAGGATGGCCCTCCCAATAGCCTCTCCTGCTGGAGCGGCCGCTGGGTCTCTGCAGCGTACTGCTGGTCGAACTGGGCCAATATCTACATGATCACATTAGTTTTGATTAGTCTTGATCGTAAGAATATAAGAACATTATAAAGATTAATGAACGGAGATATGTTCATAAGATTTACCCGTGACACCCCATTGCTCACCAACCAGCAGCACGAAATTCGGATCACCTCGGAAATCCATACCAACATATGGGAACCTGGCATAAACCATCTCCTGATCGTCAAACCACTCGAAGAAGGTCTCAAAAAAATAAATCTGTGGCTGACCAATGTGCCGAGACAAGAGATCGACCCATCTCTGCATCTGTGGTTCAGTCGGTGGAGGTAGGCCAAGTGAAATAGACTGTGGCTGCATCAGTGGGTTTCTCTCCAAGGCAAAAGTAGTCAAAATAGAACCATAACTAAATTTCTTGGATCTGCCGCTCTTCACCTTGGTCAATTGTTCCCTCATCACAAAAAGTACTACATCAAACCAATTTAACACCTTTGGTTCAAGGCATTCCAAAGCATACTGCATATAAGATCTGTTGGCTATATGAAGAGTAGAACTACCAGCTAGTCTAGCAAAAGTAAACAGAATGGTCCACAAGGGCCGGTCAGTGACATCGCGGATGTTGATCTTGTCATCCGCACTTGGCTGAGATCCCTCTCTACAATGCTGGCGAATGTACTCCCTCACAGGCTCACCCCCACGGGTGGAGCCTGATAATGAGAGAGGGGCACCATGCCTCGATAAACCGGTCAGAAAACAGATGTCCACCACTATCAAGGGGATTGATTTAGTCCTAATCTAGAATACCTGGTTGATAAGATCCCAGGCATTGAGGAAATACTACAACAAACTGATTTGTTGCCTCATGCTAGAGATACGGAAAAACTTCAGAAAGCCATAGTTCCGTAATGCAGCCACTGTGCCCGGATCATGTAAAGCAAGAGCTTCCTCTTCTTCATGCTCGTGTTCTCGCCATGTAACAACCATTTTGCTCTGATGAATCTCTGAAAGAAAACAAGGGAAGAGTCAGGATCTTCATTTGGTGAAAATAGGAAAAATTTCATGAGGAAAGTATGTAAAAATTTTCCTCCCTGCGCCCATCGCACCCCAGCAAGTGTACTAGGAGTGATGCATACTGACTAGTCAGTGGAGACACCAGTATGCATCGCACCTTTTGACTAAAGAAGTGTGCGATGATCCTAGGGCGAGTTATTGAAACCCCAAGGGCTCAGTAGGACAAGGAAATAAGCTCAAAATCCAAAATGAAAGGCATGTAATGAAAGAGCATAATTTTAGCTCTTACCTGGTCCGAACGGCATCGAGAATCGTCCACAGAATCTCCCAGAATCCGCTGGTGAAAATCAGGGGGGAAAGCACCTCCAGAGCTCCAACAAACCAAATTCAAATGAAATGGTAAAATGAGAGGTAAAAGTCACTTTTAATTTAATATGCACGTAATTCAAGTAAAAATTACTGTTTTTAACTCATTTATCAAGCATAGGTTTTCAGTTCTAATTGGTTTGATGAAGTAAATGAATAGGTACCACAATCTTTGAAAGAACGAAATGCTAAGGGTGAATAAAAAAATCAATGACCATCATGGCGAGCAATGTCGTTGCAGAGTTCAAGCTCGTTAAAAAATAAACTCTCCACGAGCAGTTTTAGCGCATAGTTCAAGCTCGTTAAAAAATAAACATAAGTTATGAGCAAGTGTTTCCCCTAGTGTTTAAGCTCATTAAAAAATGAACAGGTAAATAACCATTGTGAATGCCTTATCACTAGCATTTGAGCCTTGGTCGTGTTCTCGCCATCACCTCCACTCTGTTTTTAGCCGATCATTCACCCCCATATGATTGTTTACCCCTTTGAGGAACATCTGCGAATAGTGATTCTGTTAGCCATTCTTGTGACACTGCCGTGATCGGAAAATTCCAAATCTTACCTGGAATGAGCTCCTACCCGAAACCATCACTCCTTCCTTGAAAACGAGTCTTCTTTAAGCTCTTTGCACCTGACTCGTAAAATATGAAAAGATTGCAAGCGATTTGCCTCTCCGGCTCGTTAAAAGGCATCAGAAGTGCTATCACTCCTCTAGATTTTAATCTTTCTGGACCTGAGGGATTATTACACAAAAATATCGAGCGCTTGTCTTGTTCGGCTCGTTAAAACTATTGAAAATTCATCCCTTTTGTATTATTTTATGCTTTTTCAGACTTAACGGATTATACAACGAAAAAGAATCTTTGGACTCTTCTTTTTGTTTCTTTCAGAATCTCTAAATTGAAAGATGCTGAGTTATCTTTGTCGTTAAACTCGTTAAAACTAAATAGGGACAAAGTCATCCAAATGGATGAGAACGAGTTTCACTGTCACTAGGCTCGCTAAAATAGAGTGACAGGTTCGCCCGAAGGGCAGATTATAGAAAAAGCATATGTTATCCTCCTCAAGCTTGACAAAAATAAAGAGGTACTAGTCAGTAATGACTGGGGAAAATTGGGAAGAAAACTTGAAGAAACTTTATTGGTAGCAAGTCGCTCTTAAACATGACACTTTCCTTCCACATCCATGCCAGGTTGGGTTGTTCCGTTCACTGATCATCACCATTGGTCCATCACACCATCCATCTTTGGGGTTAACACTACCAATCCATCGTCAGTGTTGCCGATATGTTCAAGAGAAGTCATTCAGACAATTCACCTGTGTCTCACCCATTGTAATGCATTCATGCTTCATTCCTTCATGACCGCCACCCTGAACCCTATATCATCAGTCTATTTTCACCTCCAAAATCATTTGCTTCGTTTCGTGTCGTTGATGTGGGATTCATTAAGGCCCTCCTACGACAGATCGCTTCTTGTCGACATCAGCTCATTATCCAAGAAGTTGACTTAAGAACAACCCTTTCAGTACTTCGAAGCTTGCAAGCCTCAATGGCAAGTTTCTCACTTTAGGCGACAAGTTTACATCAATGGCCTTCGACCGACAGATTTTGCGTGGTGTTCGACGCCAAGTCCTTTTTCACGCCCCGTAAATTGTATTGTAGTACCTTGAGGGTCATTGTCATTTTTGGTGATTCCTCTCGCACCTATTAACAACTTACATCATTGGCTGGTAATCAGGCGATGTCTTTCCATGTTTGACTCCAGAACATTTTTTCACTTGGATCGACTTGTACTCCAAGTGAAGATTGAATGAGTTTTGAAGACCCCGGATCTAGTTTCATCCATCCGGGCTGTGATATGGTCAGGAATATAAAAGCATCCAGTGTACATCATTGTCGAACAGATGATCATCCAAATCAAAGGATGATGTGTCCATATCATCAGTCTGTCACACAGACGATCGTCTCTCCTATGTAGATGAAAATGAATTTATAAAGCTGAGCATGGGAATGCCCGCCTCAACTAGATCATGAAAAAATGTTGTCAAAATAATGTATTGTATTGTATCTTATTACAGGTCACCTCCTAGCTTGGAAAAACTTCAGATCCTCATAGTAAAGCATTTCACCCGACATCAGAAAGATTAACAACCTCATGCTTTAGGGAACAATTGTTATATACAATTTTGGGCACTTCAACCCCAATCATAAATGTCCATAAACTGAGGGATCCTAAGTCCCTAAAAGTGTTGCTTCACTTCCTAAAGGAACAAGGTCAACT
Source organism: Pinus taeda (assembly GCA_000404065.3). Classification (NCBI taxonomy): domain Eukaryota; kingdom Viridiplantae; phylum Streptophyta; class Pinopsida; order Pinales; family Pinaceae; genus Pinus; species Pinus taeda. The sequence goes on from APFE031288661.1 coordinate 51,494, forward strand.
AATTACATCATCTCCCAGAAGTTCTCCACTGAAAACTGCTCATAAATGGTCAAAATTGGACCATACTGAAAGCTCAATGCAGAGGGTGTGATGCATATCACCTTCCCAATGTAGAGGGTGTGATGCATACTGATTTTCTCCTCTGTAGGGTGTTATGGTCGGGAATGGACAAATGGCAGGGACAAAAATGCGAGGTGGAAGATCATGGAATCTTCAAGAAGCTTCCCCTCTGACACTTGCCACTCCATTTTCGACCAAGGATGAGTAAGAGATCATCATTCTCCAAGTGGAAGCAGGAACTATCAGAGAGAAGACACTAATCAAGATCCCAGAAGATGACTCAACTCTCTGTAATCATCTATATATGGATCCCTCATCACAGAGATCCAGAGGCTGGAATTTTGTATCTTATAGAGAAGTGCTATTGGTTTTCTTGTGTACATTCACAGTGTTGGGTGATCTACCTTTGCTTGAGGTGAAGAAGGGATTCCTAGCTGGAGGATGATGCTGGGTCAGAGCTCATGGTTGTAATCCTCTTGGTACTTTTCATTTGAATAAAGCTATTCTTGTTTCCTTCCATATTCTTGTGTACTTGTTTATATATACATGTATATGGTTAATACACATCTGATCTTGTATTATTCATGAATTGAGATCCTTGTTTCTTGCATAGTAGTATGTTGCTGTGATTCCACAGATTCTTTTGAAGCTGGGTAGAGAAAGGAGAGGCAACAAAACTCTATCAAGAAGGAGAGGAAATCAAGCGCAAGACTCAAGTTGGCCCTCTTGGTTCTCCTCTCATCTATTTTCATAAAAGGAAACAATAGTAGACTTTGATTGTTTGTTTCTAAGATAGCCACCCATCTTAGTGGGAATAGCAGCATCCGAGTGGACATTATTCCTTGATAACAAGAATAAACCTACATAATGTAACCCTATCAAGATGAAAGGGGCTTGATATAGCTTAGATCCAGCTAGTTCCCACTAGATCTAGTTAGTTGTAGTTATTTGGAATTTGTTTGAGTACTCTACTATATTTTATTGTGCCTAGAGACTATCATTGATCTAGGAGGAGACCAAGATTGTAAGTTGAGGAGCAGTGCTCTCAAGCTTTTGATATATTGTATCATTTTTATTTTTTAATGAAAAGTTGTTTCCTTTCCCATCATATAGATGTTTCTTATATTTATTATATTATACATTATATTTCAATTATATTCATTCTAATGGATCTTGAGGGATGTGTGGTTTCATATATTTATTATTTGAATGTGTTCAGGTTCTCAACATTTGAAGGATTAAATGGGTGAAGACTTATGATGGACCCCTCGAGCTACTTGCATCAAATAATGACCTTTTCAATTAGAAAGTACACTTCATTTTCTAAGCTTTGCAATTTCTATAATTGTATACATATGCATAACATTGGTCTGATTACAGTTTCTTCACATACAACATAATAGATTTTGGGCAAAATCTAGAAATAAATAGCTCCTTGTATCAAATTTATTTTTAATAAAACAACATTGTTCATAAATGATGACTGAATATTAGTAATTCAAATTGAAATTAAAATTACAATAGTAAATATTAAAAAAATATTAATATAATTGAGAAAATATAGCCTTATTGTAATATTCTAATTCAAAACACCATGAAAAATAAAATTGGTAAATTTAATTAAATTTAGCAAATTGATACACAAAATATTACCATCAAACTTCCTGAAAATATCCATTTATTATTTCTATTCTTATATGAAACATAAAATATTGGATTTTCGATATGATGCCTTATAGTAGTCTTACATGCTTGGCCAATTAATGAAATATATGTATGTTGGAACTCATAAAAGAAGATCCAATTTTACTTGATTCAATCATACTTATCTCTTTATTTGCAGTTATTTCTAGATCTTGTGATTTCATGTCAAAGGAGTTTAAGGTGGAAAATTCTGCACAAAAGTGTAGATTCCATATGATTTGTTACGAAAAATAAAGTAATATGTTACACGATAAATAAAAATGATGTGCATTGTGGCATATGTCTCTCAGTTCTCATTGCGATGATCAATGTATTTTTTTTTTTTTTGTTAGATTAAAATTTTGTGCATTTTAGCTTATGGTGTCGATGTGAACAAAAGGTTGTTGCGATAGGGTCCCTAGTGTCAATTTTGAGTAAGCTTAATCAATTTTTGAGTAGAATTTTGTGAATAATGTAAAGACTCCATGAAATATGGAAGCGGAGCGCACAACTAAATGAGAGTCAAATGGGCTTTAGCCTCTTATATGGGCAAGTGATAGGATGGTTTTGAAACTCACCCATATGTCGTGGGCCACGTTATTGTAATAGAAAGGCTACAAATATTTGGGTCATAGCAAGTATAGGATAATAACGTTTAGTGAAGAACAAGTGTAACGGGAACATGCTAAGGGAGGAAAGCTCTGTTTCTTGTAATTAAGCGAAAGGGGAAGAGTCCTTCAGCTGAGTGCACAGAGACCTTAGCAAGTCTACAGTTGAGTGCACGAGCCCCTACAGTTGGGTGTGCATGGTGGAAGAATCTATAATTTGAATGTTGAATCTAATAAAGACTTATTTTGAACCAAACTTATTGCATCTACGCCTTATTCTTATTTTTGTTGAAGTTTATGGATCATCTCTTAATGATATGTTTTCTATGTAATAAAGTGTATTCTCTACGCGAATATGTTAAATATTTAATATTCATGCATGAAAAGTGTGATGAATTTTTTTCACAAAGATATTGAAGTATATTTTCTACTAATTATTGGAATAAGGTAGCTCTACATGAAGGAATATCTAGGGTTTTTAGTGACTAAGAGAAAGTGGCGAATATCCCTCTTTTAGGTCTAATAAGCATGATCACGTCCCTCGCAAAGACCTGGAGGTTTGTGGAATAGAGTTGCAGTAGTACGCCTCAGGAAAGTATAAACCTATGCAGAGGCATATCTTAGTTGAAAGGGATTACAAATTCACATCGCATGGTCTTTGGATGTGGAAAACTAGTTCTAGCATCCCCCAATATTGCTTTGGGTGAGACTGTAGCCTGCGTTATGAGGGTTGTTACTAAAAGGGCCAGTAGTTAGGGTTTTATTGGTTGGGGTGAATAACTTTGAAACTAGGTTTGGCCCCCTTAAGCCAACAAATATTTCCATTGTTGGGATGGGGATTTATCTAAGAGATGTGTGATCAATTGTTTCCTACAAAGAAAGAGGTTGAGAGGTGGGTTGACCAAAAACGCCACACGTTTGCGGCTGAAGAGAACAGGAACCATAAACTATCCAAGGACGAGTAGCTATAGAGATATTTATACATAGACAAGACCAAAGCATTATTTTTTTTCTTCCTAGATGAACTAGACGAGTGGTTGACTAGATTGGCCGATACTTAAGGGATGTGGAGGCTTGATGACCCTATAGTGTGGACTCTGGAACTGATTTGACATCTAGAAGCATTAGAAAGCAATATAACGTGGGTCGTGGATCATTGGATTGATATGACACTTGGAATTTTTGTGACTGAGTGCGCGGTTGATCGAATTATCAGCTATAGCGAAGAAGAACATAGGCTCTTCAAGGGACTGTGAGGTAATTATCTTAAATCATTGAAGATGTGGATTAAACTATTGTTATGTCAAAAGAGGGTTGTGAAATTAGCTTGACGTTTGGAGCTGCGCAAAGTGGTAATTTTTTCAGAATAAACAAAGGAACAAACTATGAATACTTTTTGTTGATCGAATCCCCATCGAGTGACGATGAAGGGATGATGTTGATAACACCACAAAATGCAGTACATTTGATTAAGAAGGGTGTCTCAAGGATACCTCATCCGTCCACTCCACCTCTAGCTCCACCTCCACATCATACAATGACACGTTCACCTCCACCTCCACCTCCACCTCCACTTCCACCATTCAACATGGAAAACATGATGAATATGTCGGTTTTTCAAGGGATACAGAGTGAAGACCTTGAACAATTCTAGTTTGTTGTAGGCGTTGTATGTACGAAAAAACATATTATAGATGATAACATCAATAAAGCACAATTGATCACATCCTTACAAGATCGAGCATTGACACTGTACATCAAGCACTACATTGACAACCCCATTGTGATGTTGGCAGAAACCTAGCAAGCTCTGAATAAGGAGTTTAGGATGCCTAAGTCAGAGGCACAATCCATGACTGAGTTTAAAAAAATCCAAAAAATTTTAGATGAGTCACCCTGGAATTTTTTTCAAAGTTTGAAATGCTTGATCTCGCAAGCCAATTTGGTGATTACAGATTCCCAGCATTGAGACTAGTATATTGTGTCACTCTTACTGCACTTGAGATTTCTATTTTCACAACAAAAGATAGCGACGCAAATAGAAGCCTTATAAATTGCGATGAGGGTAGAAGCCTCACCCATATAGGATACAAAACTTGGAGTGCAATAGATTCACTCACAACTGGAAAGCCTACATTTGGAGTTGTAGAGCATGAAGAAAAGAAAGGAAGCCCAGCTAGAGGTGCATGCTGAAGTTTGGTGCTTGAAGTGCAAGGGCCATGGGCATGATAAGGACCATTTCCTAGTTTGTAAGAACTCTCTTATTGGGGAAGGGCATGTTCCCCTAAAAATAGATAATACTATTGGGCCAAGAATGGAATCTGCACCATTGTACGCTATATGTTAGCTTATAGGACAATGTACGACTAATAATTTCCATTTACTAAATAAGTTTGTACAAATCCCTGAACAATTGTTTTGCAATTTTTTTGAATCTGTAGGGCATCATGAATGTCATTGTAGGCATTATGAGTTATTGATGGATGGAACTCCTACCTATGAAATGAAGGCCGAAAATCAGTCTCGAGATCAAGGCACAGGAGTAGCATGCAGAGGATTCCAAGGCCGAAGATGAGGAAGATGGGGTCGAGCTGGCAGATGATGGGGACAAATAATTTTCCATAACTATGGCAAAGCAAGTCACTTTTCACAAGATTGTCCAAACCGCATGCATTCGTTATGTCAATCTCATAGACAATTCGACCATGTGATAAAGGAATGTTCGATCCTTATAGAAAAAATGAAAGAAAAGAAGACACGGCCCCAACAACCTACGCAGAACATCCAGATGATGAGATAGGAGCCCCATGAAGAAGATCATAGCATAAATATAATAACAAGACGTAGTATGGCCATTGGTGCAGATAAGGGAAAGTAGCCTGAGACTTATGGGTGGGTGTGCAGAGCTGCTGAGAAAGAACTAGACTTTGATCTTAATTGAGCCAAAGAGACGTTCATCAAAGCAAAGAAGAACTTCACTAAGGCCTCCACCTCAGGAAGCCGGGAGAAAATGTCGAAATCTAGTAAAACACAAGAGGTATCCTTCGTTATTGGCTACTTTTCTAAAGACCTATATGAAGTGGTTGTGCAATAAGAAAGTAGTAGAAGGGTTGTAAGAGCTAATCAACAAGTGCACAAATAAAGAAGATACCACTGGTGAACATTGTACCATACTTCCCAAGCAGACATGGGAAAGGATGGGGAGACCTGCACTACAACAGTCTCCTATTCAGCTACACATGGAAAATCAACAAAAGATTTTTCTGATGGGATGCTTATGTGGTGTAACAATAAACATTGAGGGTGTAAGTGCACTGCCTGATTTTGAGCTCATTGAAATAGTGGATGATAGTAACCCATACCCCACGCTATTGGGGATTGATTGGGATATTGATATGGATGCGATAATCAACTTGAAGAGGTAGAAAATTACATTTGAAAGGAAGCTACTCAAGGTTGTTGTGCCACTATACCCTGTTGAGGGACCACATTATATAGAACATCTTCATGACTTTGTGGAGAATGATGATGATATGGATCAAATATGCAAGATCACGTCGTGAAACAAAGATTGGATAATTACTATGGCCGATGGAAAAATTGCATGCAACAATGACGGTTCTTACACCTTAGACTCATACGAAGAGCTTGAAAACTGGCAGAATCGGTTGCATGAAGTATTTACACCACGTTGCAATATGACGAGAAAATCATGGTAGTGTGTCTGAACTAAGGTAAGGAAGCTTCCACATTATGCTGGTTTGATTGATGTGGATCCATTTTTAGATGAATTTGAAAGGGAAGTACCTAAATAACATCGCTTCCAAGCATTGGAGTTGGCACTGCGCGCTACGCGTGCCCGTTGGTGGGGTACACACAAGGATATTTTCGCTAGATGAAAGGAATATAGAGTAATGATGAGATTAACGATTGTGTATGCTAATACTTGGATGACAGAAAAGTACAATGGAAAGGATGATTCATGTGATCATTTGGCATGATGGACTAAGGCCTCGAAAACTAAATCACAACAAGAATGGGTGTACATTTTTTTTCATACCTCATATACAATCCCAATGAACTGGTACTTTGAAACGAAGCTTCCCCATGGGACAACTGAATGGGATATCTTAAGAGAGATTTTCTTATTGAATTTCATCTTTGAGGATGGGTTTGAATGCATTGATGAAGCACTCCAAGAGATAAAAGAAACTATATTCAGAATGCTTAAGGAACCAATCAAATGGGCTCAGTCAGATTGGAGTACACAACTACGCCATGTGATAGAATGTTACAATGTGACTCTTGAAGAGGAAGAAGAAAACCCGCAGAATATTAACATTCTAGAGACAGAAGGACAACGAAAATTTGAAGGACCAAATGTAGAAAACCCAGATATATTGGATCCCACAAAAGCTAAACAAGTAAATACTGGATCTGAATCAAAGCTTAAGTTCATGAAGGTAGGAGACTATTGGAATGAAGATACAGTCAATACAGTGGCCAAATTACTATGCGAATCTAAAGGGGATCATTGGATATTTGGGCGTTATGAATATTATGTTATTGACTAAATTCGTAGAATAAAGAAATGGTGTGCCAAGAGCTTGATAAGATGTTGGATTCCAATATTATTGAACTAGTAGAAGAATTGATTGGGTAAGCCCAATGGTTTTCCAGGAGAGGAAACAGAAAGGTGAAATCATGATATGCATAGATCTAAGAGAGATGAATGATGCATGCGTGCATGATCCATTTCTAACACCATTTACAGATGAAGTATTAGATAATGCTGGTGGACATTAGGCTTATTCATTTATTGATGGGTTCTTAGGATGCCTGTTAGGGTCCTATAATTTTTATAGGATTTCTTGATTATAGTTGATCATTATTATATTTCAGATATTGTGAATAATATTCCATGTTGTAAATTATTTCCAAAGAGACACCAAGTACCAAGATTTAAGGAGATTTTTTCATGTAAATGTTTGGATAAGATCAGTCTGCATGTATTTTCATTAGAAAGAGATTAGATGCATCTTTCCAACAATATGTCGTACACTCAAATTCAATTCCCAGATCAAAGGCAAGAGAAAGTTGAAGTATGCACCACAAAACAAAGGAGAAATGCCACAAATGGATAAAGTGTTTTCATCTATTTCATACTTCATTTTTTCCTAAGTTCAAAGGAAAATGTTAAAAGGTGCAAGTGGAAAAATTTATTTTTCTTTCATGGTTAAGGTAAAACAACATTCAAATCCTAGGGATTTGATCCCACATATGATCAACATATCTCATCCATTTTCAGTCCCCCTCTCCATTCTTCCTTTACCACTGGGGGATGGGGTCGAGAAAGTAGTTTCTCCCACCGAGCCCTATCCCCTACATGTCGTATCCTCATGATTTTGCATGCCCCCAACCAAAATCATAAACTTCCCACTACCCCCTTGGAAACTACCTTTCCTGTTAGCTCTTCCTACATGCTCCCTTCCACAACTATCTTGACACATGGCCATGTCCATTATGTAATTGAGTTTCGACCTCGTTGTCACTCCCACCCCATTCACTGCCTGCCACTTGAAATTTTGTCCCCACTCACCTCCATTTCATGTCTCCACATCATCCCCCACCTCCATGTCACCTCCCGCCTCCACCTCATATGTCTGTTTCATGGCCAGGTAAAACTACGGTGTTTTCCTGATACAACATTGTACCTTAAAATGTCATTTAAAAATAGTTGAGAATGTATTTTCACATACTAAAAGAGGTTTTTGTTTCTAACTTTCTCTCATACAACAACCCCTCTTCGTTTTCTAATATATGTTATGGTTTGGGAGATGGTAATGATTATTTGAAGGCATATTTTCAAGAAATTTCCTGTTTCAATCACATTTTCGCAGAGAATATTATGGATAATAAGAGATTAACCTTAGAAAACTAGAAGAGGTTTTGGTTCATAAGATTCCAAAAAACAAAAGCCTATCTCATTTTTCACACATGTGTTAGGGATTTATATATACACTCTCATCATTTTAGTCTATCCTTCCGACGGTGCACTGTCATGTTTTAGTCACTTCTTTATAGAGGATATTGTGGACAATAAAAAATCAATTTTGGTAAACTGGAGGTGCTTTTGTTCCTCATATGCGAAGCTACATAATCCCCACTCATTTCTCTAACATCTATTATGTTTCAGGATATACATAGGTATTACAAGACCATATTCTTTAGAATTTCAAGAGGAAAAAGCTCAAAGACAGTTAGTGACTTGGATGCCACTCATCAAAATGAGTTGCAATGAAATTCAAATTGCTCTTGTTTGTAACTAGAAATCCACAAAGATAGTGCCAAGTAGATTCATTAGTTTTGAATGTCCTATATTTCATTTCTATTTGGGTCAAACAGTTGGAGATATTTGTAACAAATCTTGATATTTTTTCAATATATTTCAGTTTATAATTTGTATAAATACTTCATCATTTGAAGTAAGATATGTTGATTTCTGAATGTAATTTCTTTCTGCATATTGTAATATTGAAGTACTGGAGCATCAATAATATAGGAACCTTTCACAGGATTCATGTTGTGTGTTAAATGGTGATGTGTTTCTGCTCTTTATTTGTTTGAACATTGTTATTTCTTTCCCTTGTTATTCTAAATCTGAATTAATGAATAGAAATTATGATAAATAGGATTCATTATCTAGAATGTCTTATTTTGGCTTTTGTTAATTTTAATGTTTTCCACTGAAGTTAAGTCAAATAATTCTTTTTTTCTCTTTTCTCTTTATTGAACCTTACAATTCCCCTTTTCCACCATCCATTTAAATCTTGAAAAGATCCATTTATTTCAACCTAGCTTGCCCTGTGAGAACTCCTTTAAAAGTTTAGAAACAAACTCCAGTTTTAGTTTATAGACTCCATAGCCTAATGGAATTATAACACTCAAAACAAAAAAACCTTTCAAACAAAACAAATAAGTACAATTATGGCTAGCCTAAAACCCCCACAAAATGAAGTAAAATTAAACAGAGATATCCCTCTCTGAAGCTAGTAGGGCTAGATCCCTGCTTCCAAAGTAGTTTTTATGTTGTCCTATGTGTTTACTCACTCAACCTCAAAAATACAGAATGACATTATAGTGGCAACCACTTCAGGGATCTGAAAGTTTTAGGTTCCTAGGAAAAGTATATTAAGTTCGATATCTGATTACTAATGGTGGATAGTGATCAGACTCAATAATGTTGAATCATCCACCTGAAGGCTCCACACAGTTTCATGTCAACTAGAAGACTACATTGGTAGAAGAATCCAGAAATCAAGACATTCATGGCGACTCCACTGCTTACTGATCAGGTTGTTTCCTAAATACAAGATGACAAGGTATGTGGTAAACCCTATATCTTATGAAGTTATAAAAGAAATCAAGGACCAGTTAGTGGATTTTCAAATAGATGAAGTCTATTCAATGACCTTGCTTCATTGTTTGAGATCTCTCAATTATTCTCTTGAATGTCAAACCTGTTTTTTCAAATTAGTTGTTGAAAGGTTTGAAAAGAAGATTGAGCTTTTAGATGTTCAAATCCAATCATATAACTTCCAAGGTCTTAAACAGTTCTTGGAAATTCTTCCTCCTCTCAAATGAGAAATAGTAGTGCTGCATGTTGATGTTGAAATTGAGCATTGTTTTGAGAGTAAATCAGATGAGTCATATCAAAAACTGTATAATGATATAGAAAGCATATGTGGAATACCTAATCATGACCATAAATCTGCAAATTACTTTGAGCATCAAGTAATAGGCCATGTCATTCATGATCCCGTAGCTATCTATATGGAGACATTTTTCACTGCAGAGTCCCAATCAATTTCTAGTGCCTCCCCTATTTTCCATGATTCGAGAGTTCTCTGTCATGAAGATCAAGTTGATAATCAGTTTCTAGTGCCATTACAATCTCTAGTTATGTCTTCTTAAAGACAGTAAAGGAGCCAAGGTATTGGATCATATTTTTGATTGGCTATATTGGATATTTTACATTGCATAAAGTCAAGCATTTGGTGTTAGAATAGGACTGCATATACATAAATAAGTTTATCAGGTAAGTAGCTTTTCAGAATTTAGATTTTTAGTGTACAACAGTGATTTCAGTTGTTAGTTTTCAGTTTTACAATTTGCAGTATAGGGTTCAGTTTGTAATTTTAGTTCATATTTCAATACATAAATCAGATTTTTGTTTAAAGTTTAGAACACATGAATAAGGTTTTCAGTTGCAGAGATTTTTATGATAGAGAAAGTTGTAGATTTTGAATCAGCCCAATGGATCAAGCTACTAGTCTACCATGTTCTTGACACTTCACCAGGAAGTGCCATCCCTAGATGGAACCACTGTTAGGATTTCTTGATTATAGCTAATCATTATTATATTTCGGATATTGTAAATAATATTCCATGTTGTAAATTATTTCCAAAGAGACACCAAGTACCAACATTTAAGGAGATTTTTACATGTAAATGTTTGGATAAGATCAAACTGCAGGTATTTACATCAGAAAGAGATCAAAAGAATCTTTCCAACAATATATCATACACTCAAATTCAATTCCTGGATCAAAGGTGAGAGAAAGTTGAAGTCTGCACCACAAAACAAAGTAGAAAGCTCACAAGTGGATAAAGTATTTTCATATATTTCATACTTCATTTTTATCCTAAGTTCGAAGGCAAAGGTTAAAGGGCGAAAGTGGAAAAATTTCTTTGTGGCTAATGGTTAAAGTATAGTAGCATTTAAGGCTTCAGGATTTGATCCCGCATCTGATCAATGAACCTAATCCATTTTTGGCACCCCCCTCCACTCTTCCTTTACCACTGTGGGGGATGCGAAAAGTAGTTTCTCCCACCGAGCCCTATCCCCTATGTGTCACATTGTTGTAATTTCACACCCCCCACACCAAAACCATAAACTAACTGCTACACCCTTTGGAAAACACCTTTTGTGTTAGCTCTTCTCACATGCTCCCTTCCACTCCTATCCCGACACCTGGCCATGTCCATTACATACTTAACTTTTCACGCCACTGCCACTCGCACACCACTCACTGCCTACTACTTGAACTTATATCCCCACTCACCTCCACTTGATGTATCCACATAATCCCCCAACTCCATGTCACCTCCCACCTCTGCGTCATATGTTCATTTCATCTCCAAGTAAAACAATGTCTTTTCCCTATACAAAACTGTAATTTAAAATGTGCTTTACAAACAATTGAAAACATACTTTCAAACAATGAAAGAGGTTTTATTTTCTAAATCCTCTTGTCCAAAAACCTCTCTTAGTTTTCTAATAGTTGTTATGGTTTGGGAGATGCTAAAGATTCTTTGAAGGCATATTTTCAAGAAAATTCTTGTTTCAGTCACCTTTTTGCATAGAATATTGTCAATAATAAGAGATTAACCTTTGGAAGGAGGAAGAGATTTTGTTCATAAGATTCCAAAATACAAAATCCTATCTCATTTTTCACACAGGTGTCAGGGATTGAGAGATACACTCTCATCATTTTAGTTTATTTTTCTGACTATGCACTGTCCTGTCTTACTCACCTTTTTGCACAAGATATTGTGGACAATCAGAAATGAGTTTTGGTAAAGTGGAGGAAATTTGTGTTTCTCGGATGCTAAGCTACAAAAAACTCTCTCCCTTTTCTAACATCTATTATGGTTTCAGATATATAAAGTTATTATAGGAACTTATTTTTCAGAATTTCGGGAGGAAAATGATCAAAGACAATTAGTGACTTGGATGCCACCACATCAAAAAGAGTTACAATAAAATTTGAATTGCTCTTCTTTGTCACAAAAAATCTAGAAAGATAGTGCCAAATAGATTCATTTGTTATGAATTTCCTAAATTTCATTTCTATTTGTGTAAACTAGTTGGAGATATTTGTTACAAATCTTGATAATTTTTCATGACATTTTAGTTTACAATTTGTATAAATACTTCATCATTTGAAGTAAGAGATATTGATTTCCGAATGTAATTTCCTTCTATATATTGTAATTTTGAAGTACTGGAGCATCAATAATACATGGAACTTTCACATGATTCATGTGGTGTGTTAAATGGTTATGTGTTTCTTCTCCTTATTTGTTTTAATGTTGTTATTTCTTTCCTCTATTATTCTAAATCTGAATTAATCAATAGAAACTGTGATAAATAGGATTCATTATCCAAAGTGCCCTATTTTGGTTTTTGTTAATTTTAATGTTTTCCACTAAGGTCGGGTCACATAATTCTTAATTTCTCTTTGGTCTCTACTGAACCTTAAAAATTTTCTTTTCCACCATCCATTTAAATTCTGAAAAGATCCATTTATTGCAACCTAGCTTTCCCTATGAGAACTCCTTTAAAAATTGATGAACAAACCCCAGTTTTAGTTTATAGACTCCATATCCCAATGGAATTATAACATTCAAATCAACCAAATCTCTCAAACAAAACAAACAAGTACAATCACAGCTAGCCTGAAACCCTCACAAAACAAAGCCAAATTAAGAAGAGAGATCCCTCTCCGAAGCTAGTAGGGCTAGATCCCAACTTCCAAAGTGGTTTTGATGTTGTCCTATGTGTTTAATCCCTCAAACTCAAAAATACAGAATGAAAAAAATACCATAAAATAGAGACTGACTGGAAGACCAAAGAAAGACAAGCTTCGCGATGGAGTGGGGTTGATTTCAATATACAGTAATTCCATTCAGATTGAAGAACACACCTACAATTTTCTCCCAGGTAGTAATTGTGGAGTTCAAGGAATTTATTCACACAATTTTGGATGTTTATTTTGATGATTGGATTGTGTTTGGGTTGGTGAAGCACCATATTGCAAGTCTGCACATTAGGCTAGATAGATGTCAAAGATATCAGATCATGCTCAATTTGAAGAAGTGCATATTTTGTGTGTCCTTTGGAATTTTGCTCATCCATGTAGTATGTAAGCAAGGATTGATGGTAGACCATGCGAATATCACTGTGATTATGAATTTGGAATTTCCCAGGAATGTAAAATAGTTGTGTGTGACCTTGGGGCACACTGGGTATTATAGAAGGCATATCAAGCAGTGTGCTCAAATAACCTTGTGGATGGAAAAATTATTGAAGAAAGATGCGATGTTCTGTCGGGATGAAGAATTTCAACACATTCTAGATATGCTAAAGTAAAATATGGTGACTATGCCCATTTTCATGTTTCCGGACTAGAATAAGAAATTCCATGTGCATGTAGATGCTTCTCGTATTGTGCTCAGTGCAGTATCAACGTAGTAAGGAGAAGGAGAAATTGATCATCCGATAGCCTTCGTGAGAATAAAGTTATCAAATGTTGAGAAGAATTATTCCCCTAGAGATTGCGAAGGTCTAGTGATGGTCTACGTGCTGTAAAATTTTAGGCATTATTTTTTGGGTGGAAAATTTAACATGTATACAAATCACTCCACGTTGAAGTACCTAGTCAATAAGCCTGTGTTGGGGGGGGGGGGGGGGGGGGGGAATCTTCTTATGGTTATTTGTTTTCAAGAATATAACTTTGAAGTGATTGTGAAGCCAGGAAGGCTAAATTCAAGACCAAACCACCTTTCAAGTATTGAAATGGGTGAAGAACCAAATACTGTCGAATCCACAACTCTTTGCGGTGCGCATCACAGATGACCATTTTGCAGATATCATTCAATTTTTAACCATAGGTACAACTCCAGAAGGATATTCCACTTAGTAGAAGAAGGAATTAGTAATTCGTTCTACATAGGTTTCAGTGGTTTTTGGTCACTTATAAAAGATGGGAGCAGATCAAATATTGTGAAGGTATATTCCAGAATTTGAACACGCTAGCATCCTCATCGAAGTACATAGAGGAGTAGCAGGAGGACACTATGGAGGAAAAGTGACTATGCATAATATTTTGTGGGCAGGGTTATGGTGGCTGACATTACATAAGGATTCCAAGGCATACTACAAGGTGTTCGATGCTTGCGAGAGGATAGGGAAGCCTTCATGAAGAGATGAATTGCCTCTAAATCCTCAGGTTTTGTTGTAGGTATTTGATAAGTAGTGTATTTATTTGATAGATGCAATACAACCACTAGGAAAGAAGATGATCACTCGTTATATTATTACTGTAAGAAAATATTTAACCACCTGGGAAAAAGCGTAGCGAGTGAAGTATTGTATAGCTTCCATAGCTGCAAATTTTTTATTTGAATATTTCTTAACACAGTTTGTTTACCCTAAGATGTTGATTAGTGATTGAGGTACACATTTCTTGAATGAAGCAATCATTGTGATGCTTGAAGAATTCTAGGCATACCACCAAAAGAGCATGCCCTATCACCCACACACGAATGGAATAGTGGAAACATTTAACAAAATCATGGAGAACATGATGATAAAGGTTTGTAACACACAAAGGAATGACTGGGATGTGTGCGTACCCATAGTTCTATGGGCATATAGGATGACTTGCAAGAACTTGGCAGTCGAATCACTGTTCAGGTTGGTCTACGGGATTGAAGCAGTGATTCCTATGGAATATATTGTGCCAAGTCTACATATTGTAGCCTTGAGAGAGATGGTGGATCACAGGACCTTGGAGGAATGGATCGTGTAGTTGATGGAGTTGGAAGAGGATTTCTTCTTTCTAGATTTCACCAGCAAGTACAAAAGGAATGAAAAAAGCATGGCACGATTGACATATTAAGTTGTGCACTTTCAATGTGGATGATTTAGTGCTACTATATGATAGAAAATTCATGAAGTTTCTGGGGAAATTTCAAATGCACTAATTAGGGCCATGTGTTATTAAGTAAATCATGGATGGTGGCATAGTTCAGCTCACAAAGCTAAATGGGGAGCCAATCCTGGGAAAATGAATGTAAGTAGGTTGAAAGTGTGTATAGGGGAACGTGGCCCTACACAATGACTATATGCTTACAAGACAATCTTAATGCTCCAGGAAATTGCAGAGGTGAGCGAGACTTTAAACTACATTGTTCAAGAGGAAAAAAATACAGAAAAGGTGTTGCACAATGGATGAAAAAGGTACCACGGATAATACTATGAAACATGAAGCTGTGACACATGGAGTTGGGAAGGGTGAGATATGCCACAAGGGGTGGTGCCATGTAGTCAGGTCCAAAAATAATAGTTGGAGTTATTATTCATGAATGTATGGGAAAAATATCATTAGGATGAGTGGGTAGGTCACATTTATGGGGAAGATATTTAGAGATCTTCCTCCAAAGATGCATTTATGTTCAAAAAACTGAGTGAACAGTCGGATTTGATTTCAAAATTACCTATAAATCGAGCATGTTGGTTTGCCAAAGAATACTTGGCATTCTGACGATTGTGTATGAGCCCTCTTTCCCTCTATATGAGGCGGTAAGTTTCAAAGGATTTATCTTTAAGCCCAATATTTGAATCCTAACCTGAGTGGAACTAGAAGATCTACTTGAAAAAATATCGACGCCAGTCAGTTCCGAAGCCGCTATGTCTCAAGTGGAAGGACCTGAAGTCATGTCCATGGAAGCTATGCCCTGAGTCCCTATGGCACCAATGTTGCCTAGACCAAACAAATCATCTACTGAGGAGAAGCTAAAAAAACCTATACCAGTGAGGCAGTGACCAAGGAAGAACCCAAAGGTTCGACAAGAAGAAAAAGAGGACATGGTGAAGCAGCGAGAGAAACCAGTAGACTTAGAGGTAAAGGAACTTTGTGATGGAATTGAGGATTTATGGGCACATTCACGATCTCTACACTGTTGTTGCCCGAGGAGGTAGTTTTTGAAGACAAATTGTAAGTGCACATCCCAGTACTAAAGATGGGCGATTGAGATCTTTTTGGCCATGATAAATTCCCTCACCTAGCTACCAATAAGTACATGATGAAGATTTATTATGAAGAAGCTGGGGTAACGAGGTTGGAACCCATGAAATGGGTCAAAGGCATTGAGCAGGCTAGATTACTACATATACTTTGCATGCCAAACTTCCACCGATCAATCATCAACACTGTTTGTGTGCACCAGCTACTCACGATGGTGCATGATGGGTGCTTATGGCTCAGTGAATCCATCCTTATAACTGATATTCTCATTCATAGAATTACGAAGCTTCCCTATAAAGGGGTGGTCCCTGCCAAGGAGTTTGGAGGAAAAGGGAGAGAAACTAGTTGGTGGATAAGATGAAGACAAAGTTTGGGCTAATAAAAAAGTCGCATGGATACTCTATCCACTTAATTCAATATTAGGTGGTGTAGTTTTCTACCCAAATTATAGCAAGGAAGATAGTGAGGAAATGTCCCGTGGACAAAGTTCCAGCACTAGTGGCTTCGTTGGTTGCACACTGTGCAAAGGGGATGTAGTACAACTGGGCACAATACTTATGTAAATAATTCCTAGCGAATTGTCGTGAAGCATAGGAGGAGAGGAAGGAGTTTCACTATGCCTAGCTCCTATTGTTAATTGTATTAGTAGCATGGTGACTGCTGGAGGATAGTCAGTTGCCTCCACAGGAGGAAGATTTACTAGAGGCAACAAAGTTCGCTTCGCTATGGTCGACATGCATCTAGAACAAATCATAGAGTCAAATGTTTTATGGATACCAGTTGAGATGGACCCACACACATTGATAGCTTAGAGGCCAAGGTTGTATCCAACCTTGTTTAAGCAACTATGGGCCTTCGTGGAGTTTAAGGTCGACTTCCATAATCTTTTGATCTGGGCGAGGCAAGACCATAAGAATATCTAGCACAACTTGCCATACCTAGTCTCGTAGACAGACGTATAGGAAATTGTGGGGAGTTGGCCAGCAAAGTGGTGACAACCCATGGGTATTCGCATAGGTACCAATCAGAGCGGAGAAATATTGACTACACAAATCAAAGTTGTGTAGAAATGAAAAAAGGAAGCATAAGCAGTGACACACAAATTGGCCGAGGAAAGAAAGAAGTAAGCTCCTAAGGAAGGTACTAAAAAAGAGTGCACTAAGAAAGAGCACGTTGAGACAGAGCACACTAACACAGTGGAAGTTGAAGCATCGACTCCCCATCATACTGAGGAGAAAGAATTTTCCAAGCAGGGCAGAGACAGAGGGGAGGAGCAGAGTACTCCCTTCACATTGAAGAAGCAGAGTAAGCAGACAAGTTCTGTGCCAAGAAAAAAGAAAAAGTCAGATAAGCAAGTGCGCATTGCCTGAATGGTCCTCAAAGAAGGCGACCTCAATGAAAATGGGGGCAAATTTAGAGACACCACAATAAAGTTGTGGTAATAGTTTGAGAAATAATATATATAGACGTTGGGGAGCGTATAGAAGGATCTACGTGAGTTCCATATCCCAATAGGAAAGATTTAAGAGAGCATTGGGTAAGTGAGGAGGGTGGAAGTGAGCCTAGCGCAAGGGAGTGAGAGTGTGTTGGAGACAGAAAGGACTCCAGATCTCAGAGTCATCTCTTTAGTAGAAGGATTAGTTTATGCAGAGATAAAGGAATATTGCACTCTACTGGGCACGATCAAAGACATAGGGGTGAACTTATCCACGCTACCACTTCAAATCCTCCATGCACTTCATCAAGGGGTCTTTGATGAGCTTTGAATTAGAGAGAAATGTACAATTACAGTAATCGTCAAAGGCAAGGTAAATAATGAAAAAATATTCACTGAAAAGGATGAAGCCCTGAAATAAAGGGAAGATCTAGAAGCATGAATTCAGAGCCTCAAAGTAGAAATTACAGAGGCATGTCATTCCATCCTAGAAATACATATTCCAGAAGATGCTATAGCTACAACAAATATCAGGAAATTGGCTTCTATAGTCAATGAAACAAAAGATGAGATAGGTACAGTCACATTTAATTCCAAATGAAGATAACAGAATTATAGGTGAAGCTACAATCGACTACTCTTCCAGAGGTTAGGGAGCAGTGTGGTGCAACTATAAAGGAGCACATGACTACTCTGCAGAATGCAGTCGAAGGATGCGACTTCCTTTTTAACAATGCCATGGAGTTATGGGATTCTTTGGAGGATGTAGGAATGCATGGGTCACACATTCACTAGATGAAATCAACATAATATGTCCTCATGTGAAGTATGAGGTGGCTGACTGTTAGGCCCCTATACTACTAGTGTAACCCCTTATTGTTATTAGTACAACCCACTTATTATATTGATGTACCCATGTAGTGCCCATATTGTTACTATTGTGCCCCATCGAAGCCCACTATTATTATTATTGTGCCCTTACATTATTATTCTTATGTCGGCTCTGGCTATGTTATGACCCCTTAGACTCCTATATACAGAAAGGAGGTCTTTCCATTTGTATCATCCAACAATTGTTCATTTATGTAATGTAAAGGAGGTTGCCCCCTCGAAGAGGCTGAATTCTAAGGCGTTGATCTCTCTTTTCTATATTTCCTTGAGCTGGTTTCATAACAAAGTGGGTTTAATTTAATGTTTTGATTCGGTTCCCAATCAACTTGATATAATCTCATTTTGATCTAGTCTTCCAAACATTGTGGACCACATTGAATAATATTAATTTGGTCATCGTGATCAAGTTGAGTTGATTTGGTCTCATAATGTTCGATCTGGTCACAAAAGATAACGTTGGATTCAATCACAAGATAAGTTTTGATGTGGTATATGTAACGGTTAATTTGAGTATGTGAATGGTGCTTTGTTGGTCCATTAATGGTGTGCATTTAGTAGTTGGAAATATTGATTGATAAATTAATGCTATGAATTGATTTGAAGTTTTAGCAAGTGTGTGTATCCCCTATAGCCAAGCTCAATGGTCATAGCGTGTGTTAGAATTGGAACAAATATGTATGCATTGTTTTGATGGGTTGATTGAAGGTTAGGAATTGTGTGTACCTCTCTAGTGAAATTGTGTGCATGCATAGAGAACAATTGTTGAACAAAATTAGTGTGAACTAAAGTAGATCTACCAAGAATGGAGAAACCTAACGAATTTATCAAATTTGTGTGAGTTCATTGTATAAAAAGTAAAATTCATTTTTGTGTAACTAGATGGTGTGCATTACACTTTGTTTGATCATTGGATTGATCAAACATTAACTACTAGCAATAGAATAATGCACACTTATAGCATGTTATTTATTATAGAGGTCAACCATATAATGCATCCTAGTGTAATGATGAGAGATGTAACCTATGTCTGTATTACGGTTTTCTCAATTAGTGTGAAATGACAGAGTAAGGTGGTTATGTGTCAAGGAAGTGCATTTAGCATAGTGTATGACAAAGCTTTTAATGAGTTTTAGTTATGCTCATGTTGAGTATGGATGCAAGTATTAGTCTATTGGGTGTGTGATATCCTGTTGTTAATCAATATGCTAAAGCATTCATGGTGTTGGAAATTTTAGTGAGTGAGTTGTCTTTTGGTGCTAGTACCATGCATTTCTTGTATGGCTAAGTGGAGTTTGATGCAAAGTTGACGGTTTGTCAAAGATTATTTGTTTGGTTGACTGAATAATGTATATGTCGATAGTGTGATGACAGAGTGATGTATGTATGCTATTTGAGGTTGATATGTGGATATGTGGATATGTGGATGCAAAGTTGACGGTTTGTCAAAGATTATTTGTTTGGTTAACTGAATAATGTATATGTTGATAGTGTGATGTCAGAGTGATGTATGTATGCTATTTGAGGTTGATATGTGGATATGCTTTAGGTCAACATTAGGGGCATAGTGAATTGATGCTACTATTAGGACTTCTATGTCAGAGTGGTGTTACTAGTGTCTAGGGTTTGATGAGATCTATTGAAGAGATAGTTGATTGTGTTGAGGAGACTTCATAGTCTTGCATTGCCAATGTTGTTATTCTATGTTCCCTGGGTTTCTCATGTATGAATTTTTTACATGCTAAGAGAATTATCATGTTTTCATTGAGACGGTTTCATAGTGTGGTTTTGGGTTTGTTATTGAATTTTTTTTTCTACAATACACTAAGAGTTTGAGATGTTTCTAGGGTTTTGAAGCTCGATGATTTGTATGTTGAGTGAGAGAGATTGTTGTTAGGGTTTGAAAGTGTGTTTTTAGTGTATTAAGGAGAGTGTGAGTATGATGATGTTATTGAGTTGATGAGACAGGGTTTGATTTAATAGATATTATGTATTTAGCTAAGTAGAAGGATATATGTGGGTCCAGTATAAAAATTGGTCAAACGTGACCCTTGATTTATTGAGATAGAATGGTGGGTCGAGTTTGAAAATGTATGAAATGTGGTCTACAAGATTTTGAGGCTTGGGGTCTTCATTGGAAAGTGATGGCATGATGACAAGTGGTTACTTGATTATGGAGTGGTGGCTTCCTTCAAGCAACTTCCTGAGAAACTATTGGATGTAGGGGCCTGTAGCAGGTTGGGGTCTACATAATTTTGGAAGTGGTGGCTTTCGATAGGTAGTGACCTAGATCAAGTTGTTTCTCATGTACGCCACAAGTAAGGGGCTTGAACACAGGTGGAGACCAATGGATGATGATGTAAATAAGATTTTTCATAATAAGAAGAAGAGAAGAAAAGTGTATGGTAGTTTTTCTCCTAGAAGGGTCTCCACCTAAGATGTATTGTTCTCATGGTTTATGTGTTTCTCTTGTGTTATTATTCTTTGATTTTAAATTTGTTTCTCATATGATGAAGTTCATGCTTGTGTTATTTGTTGTTATCACCTTGTGGTTCTGGTTAATCAGGTGAATGATCAGATAATTGTAAGAAAAGGTAAAAATTTGCAATAGATGATCCATCTAGCAGAATACTGATTCACCCCCTGACCCCACTCAATATTGTCAAGATACCAACAATTAGTATTAGAATAGGTGTTTTTAGGTGAAAATTGTCTACTCAAATGTAGATTTGGTAAATATTTAAGTTTTTTTTTGGTTGGATCATTAAGGAGTGTATTTTCTCAGTACGAACAATCACCTATGGAATGCAAAGGTTACCTTTCAGATATTCGCTTGTGGATCCAATGTTTCAGGGTCAATGTGTGAGATCCCCTCTCAATGAAAGTGCAACAAAAAAATTCCCAAGAAAAGTGTGTGATATATGATAATCTTCATAACACATATCTGGAGAAGATAATGGATCTAGAATCTACAAATGATATATCATACAAATTGTAGATCTTGTATGGAGGAGTCATGATCAATAATAATCAAGAGAACAAGAGTAAAAAGAAAAAGGAAAACAAGGCTTCTTAGAATAAAGAGTCTCAATCTGATGAGGTCCATCCCCCTAGTGTGAGTTCATAGATCATCACAAGAAGAAGTCAAAATATGATGGTGCTAGAGAACCAGATGTCATGTAGTGAAACAAATATGAAGGTATGAGTGTTGATGAGTTATTTTTAAGCTATGCATTACATAGTTTTGTTGATATCCATTTAGATTTGATTAGTCAGGATGACAATGTAATGGTTCTTAAAGCTAAACTTGATTCATCTATGGTTGTAGTTGATAAACTAACTATTGATGTAAGTAGGCTAACAAATATGTGTAGAGACCAGGAAAATTCGTTGTGATTTTTTTATGAGAAGGAGAATGAGCTCATAGAACCAATCCTCATCTTGAAGATAAAAAAGAAATAACTAAAAAGAATTAAATATGTGAAAAGCATCTAGTTAAAAGGAGGAGAGCATCAAGTTCAAAAGCTTAAGGATGAAGTAGTTGCAATAAGAAAAGAGCTAGAAATGAAGGACAATCAACTCAAGAAAGAGAAGAGCACCAAAGTTTTAGAAAACATCCTCAGTAGCCAAATATCTCCCTTAATCAAAATTGGTGTTGGCTTTGATAAGGAAGAATCTAGCTCACAAACATATGCAAATAATAATGAAACACCTAAGAAGCCTATAACAAATAATGACAATAATTTGAGTATAAATTGAGGAAGAAAGGAGTAACAAATCCAACAACCAAGAAGTGTACCAAGTAGAGAACTTAATATAACTATAAGACCACTCTCTCCAAGAGTGTTAGGATATTCTGACACATAGGAAATAATTAGGTATAGCTTGGTCTAGTGTATAATTAGGTAAAGTGTTTTTCTTTAGTATGTACTTTTTGTAACTTACAATTTGACGGTCACGATATGTTCTAGACATGAAGTGATTTGACAGTTCATTCTCTCCTCTGTATTACCGACACTTGATCTGTGGCTTAACTCCTGATTGGACCTTGATCTCTATTTAAATATCATGGAGGGTCATTTGTTAGGTGAACATTCATGACATAAGCTTATGTAAATTTTCTTTCTTTTACATTCATAAATTTCCTGAAGTGGCCATGTTGGCTCAAGCCGTGGATGGTTTCCCTCTTTGAGGGTTTTATCCACGTCAAGAATATTGTTGAATTGATCTACGATCTGTTTATGAGTAACGTCATTTGGTATTCTGTATGAGGAACTTACCATGTAAATTCCTACATGGTATCAGAGCTATTCGACGGCCACATTTGTTGGTGATCCAAATCTGAAGCTGGTACAACTACATCTTATTGTTGTTTCCTAGATATATCGTTTCTGACTGCTTTTTAGCTGAGAAGACCACTCTATTTTGTTAGGAGCATATGTTCCAGTGAGGAACCCATTTTGTTCCATGTGAAAAGGGTTATGGTAGCCCTAGCTACGTCATTTTTAATATCTAGAGGTATAAAGTTTTTATTTGCAGTTATATTTATTTATCTCTCTATTTATTTCGGTTTACAGTTGTCTATAAAAAAATTTATTACTAGATCAATAACTTTCATTTTTACTTATGCTCTTTACCTTGTGACTTTGAGCAATATGGGCAAACCAGAAATAGAAAGAAATGATTTTTCTGATGTGTATTCTCTTTTCTGTTGTGCCTTAGTGTGATCTCCGAAAATTAGAAACATTGAGGAAAGCATTCAGTTTCTGGCCAAATCTAACTTTAAGCCATAAGATTTTTTCTTGTTCGTTTGGTTTGTGTGGTTGTTTTTTTGTTTTGTAGGAAAAAAGAGGTTTTTTGAAGTAATAACACATCCCAAAGCTTCAGTGAAAAAAAAAAGCTTCCTCTTTTCCAAAAATTATTAATCTTTTAAACTAGCTCAGTTGGTCCAAAGTTACTTTATGAGAATAGAGGTCTTGGGTTCAGGTCTTTCTTTTTGCTTAGTTACTTTTTCAAAAAACACATGTAACTTATGTTTTAAAGTTACTTTATGTAAAAGTATTCTCACCCATTATAAAAAGTGAGTCACATATAATTTTAAAGTCACTTTATCTTTTATTCAAGTTACAATTTAGTAATATATTAGGTTTGGAAAGTGCGTGATTTTGTTTTTTAAATATAAAATTATAATTCGCTTCCCAAAATTCACGTAGTTCGTCAGCATCTTCAACAACGTTTCTTCAAAAAGCCATAAATTCTTCATCTGGAAGCAGTTTTCAAAGCAATTTTTTTTTTAATCAGCCTAATTTTTTGAGATCTTTCCATTTGAACACTTAGTTTAAGCATCTACAACTTCAGTTTTTTTAAATGGAAAGTGCATGCCTATCTATTCTTGACAACACCAACTACTTCTAATGGCTATCCTACATTATGGATTTACTTAGAGGTAAAGGTATTTATAGAATAGCCTCATGACAAGGGTGTAAACCTAAAGATGAAGATAAGTAAGTCAAATGGGAAAATAAGCAAGATCAGGCATGTGGGTTGATAGGGATGTCTGTTTCTCCAGACCTTAGATTCCATATCGTGGAAATTGATACCTCCGATGAAGCAATAAAAAGCTCAATAAAGTTTTTGGAATTAAAAAGGAAATTAGAGCCCATCAACTTGAAAATGAGTTGCTTATATTGGATCCAAATAAATTCTCTTCCATTGAAGATTTTTTGTTCAAGTTCAAGAACCTTAGACTTCTCTTGGAAGGTGTTAAGGTTAAGAAAGATGATGGTAGCCTTATCTATTTCATTCTTACTAATTTAGGACCAGCCTACTCTATGTTTGTTTCCACCTTCCATTCTACTAGAGAAGCCTTTATTTCTCAAGGGCAAGGCTACAAATCCCCCTCTTTTGATGCCTTTTGTGATATTTAATAAGAGAGCAAGAAAAAATCTTACATCTTGGTATTCTTAATATTGGAAACTCTTCTAAGAAAGCCTGAGCAGCCCAACACCAACCAAGTTCAAAGAATCCTATTAAGAAGCATCCTAAAAAGTATTGTCCTAAACCAAACCATGGTCCAAAGAAATTTTAGTGTCACAACGAAAAATCAACTCAACAAAATGATAAGGAAACTAAAAACAAAGGGAAGAATACTAATAGACATTGAAACTTTTGTAATCATGATGGCCACTTAGAATCCAAATTCTTTAAGAAGATGGAAGCCTTGGAATAAGTAATGAAGAAGCATAACATCCATTTGGAGCACTCTTCAACTTCAACTTCATCTTCAGGAATAGAACTTTATGCATGTGGTTGTCAAGCATATTGGTCTGGCTATGCACTAAATGTATCTTCTTCTTCTCATTCTCATGAGTTACTCATTGATTCTGGAGCTTCTTATCACATAGAAAAAAATAAAGCCACATTTTCTTATTTAATTGATTGTAACACCAAAAATGTATATGTTGGCGATGATCGATCTCTTAGTCATGTAGGGACTGGAACTATTCATCTAGAAAATGGTCAATTTAATGATGTATTATGTGTTCCTACCTTATCATACAACCTTCTATTTGTATATAAGATAACTCATTTAGGTGAAGGTAAAACTGCTGAATTTTCATCTCATGATGTTTTAATTACAGACCTACGAGATCATAGACAAATTTCAGCTATTGGCATTGCTGATGATTCTACATGGTTGTATAAGTTTAACAACTCTCGATCATCAAATATTCCCTTGGTATCTGTTCGTCATAATGATGAAGTGAGAAAATATGGAAGGAAGATATGGTGATAGTTTTTCCTATGGTATCTTGTAGAGATGGTGTTTGTTCCGTATGTGTACTCAGAAAATGTCATAGGGATAGTTATGAAAAATGTGCCTCTTGGCATGCCTCAGCTTGTTTAGAGCTTGTGCAGAGAGATTTATGTGGTCCACTTGCAGTTGTTTCATTCTCTGACTATAACTGTTTAACTTTCATTGATGATTTCTCTAGACGCACTTGGGTATACTTCTTAAAACTCAAGAGTGAAGTATTTAGCATGTTGTTGGCCTTTAAGGCCTTTGTTGAGAAACAATCTGGACATAAAATTCTTCAGCCAACATCTGATAATAGTGGAGAATATGTTAACAAAAAGTTCATCAACTTTTGCACTAAGGATGGAATTCAATTGCAACATACTATTCGATATACTCCACAAAAAAATGGTGTAGCTTAAAGGAAGAATCGTAACTTAAAGGAAATGGCTAATTGTATGCTTCGATGTAAAGGAATTAGTCTTAGTTTTTGGGCAGAAGTAAATCACACTCCTACTAAGGTTTTAAACAGTATCACTCCAGAAGAAGCACAGAGTTCAATGAAACCAGATGTAATTCACTTTTGTGTTTTTGAAAGTGAAGCATGGGCCCATATTCCAAATGAGAAACATAAAGCCTTAGAACCTAAGAGTGAAAAATGTATTTTTGTTGGATACTCTGAAGATGTCAAAGGATATAGACTTCCTGCACCTAAATCCAAAAATCTTATCATTAGAAGAGATGTAAAGTTTTGTGAAAATATATCATCCTGTGAGCCTAGTTTGGTGGATGTGTCACCTCTCTCTATCCCTTCTACTTCTGAAAATATTCCTTCTTCGAATGATGACAGTGAGGATGAAAGTCATCCCTCACCTTATTGGGTTCATCCTTCAGTTCTTTAGCATAAAAGGTTTTGCATTACTCGGGATGCATCAGGTGATCTTGTAGGTGATCCTACATATTAGTGTCATACACATTCTCAGTTCGATACAGTCTCTTCTTTGCTAGCTTAGGCTTCAGCAAATTATGATCCTGAAACCTTTGCAGAGGCTTAATTCCATCTAGATTTGGATCTAGCTATGAATGAAGAATATCGTTCATTACTGGGAAATGATACGTGGGACCTTGTTCCTCTTCTAAAGGGATGAAAACATGTTAGATGAAAATGGGTTTACAAAGCCAAGTTTGGACTAGATGGAAAAGTTGATAAACATAAAGCTCGTCTTGTTGCTAAGGGTTTTTCACAAGTTGAAGGCATTCACTATACTAAAACCTTCTCCCTTGTTCCCAAAATGAACTCTATCTGCCTTGTTCCTTCCCTTGCTACCTCTTTCAAATGAGAAGTCCATCAGATGGATGTTAAATCTACCTTCTTGCATGGGGAATTGCATGAATAAATCTATATGAAACAACCTCCTAGATTTATACAAACGTTGTCTAGCCTTGTATGTTGCTTTAATAAATCCCTTTATGGTCTCAAGCAAGCCCCTCAGGTGTGGTATACCAAAATGGATAGCTTTCATTTAGATACTAGCTTTTCTAGGTGTCATTCTAGCAATACTGTCTACACCAAGAAAGTGGGTAAGTCTCTTATCATTCTTGTTCTTTATGTTGATGATCTAATCCTTATCGGTAGTGATCCCAACCTTACAAACCATGTGATTTCCAGCCTCAAAAGGAATTTTGAAATGACAGACTTAGGAAACTTGCATTATTTTCTTGGCCTTCAAGTCTTGCAATCCAAAGAAGGTAGTTCCCTTTCCCATTCCAAGTATGTATGTGATATTCTACGCCACTTTCACATGGAAGACTATAAGACAACCCCTTCTCCCTTTTAGTCAGGAGCCGAACTTTCAGTCACTTGTACTTCCCTTGAAGTTCATGCTACCATATACTGTCATCCTGTTGGAAAACTTTTATATCTGACCCATACCCGTCTTGGCCTTTCCGTTCATGTTGGTCTTGTTGCTCGATTTATGAAAAACCCACATGAAATTCATTTGAAAATAGCTAAAAGAATATCTTGTTATGTTTGAGGTAGAGTTCAGTTTGGGATTCATTATAGTGCAAAAGCATCTCCTCTATTGGTTGGTTTCATTGAATTTGATTGGGCTGGTGACCTTGGTGATTGGAAGTCTACTGCATGTTATATCTTCTCTCTTGGTCCTGGACCTATTACATGGGCTTGCAAGAAATAAAGTTTTGTTTCTCTTTGTTTAGCAAAAGAAGAGCTTTATGACATTGTTGAAGCTAGTAAGGAAGTCCCGTGGCTTCATCAGATCCTATTGAAGTTTGGTCTTCAACATCAACATCTGACCACACTTTGGTGTGGTAATCAAAGTTCCATTCAACTATGTAAAGATCCAGTCCAACGTCAGTGTAGCAAACCCATTTAACTACAAATGAACTCCATCAGAAAGCTCATTGATCACCATGTTATTGAAGTGCACTATTCTTCAACTGATGATTAATTTGTAGACATCTTTACAAAGGCTCTCATAGAGGCGAAGTTTACTAAACTTTGATTTATGGGAGTTCAGGAAGTTTTGACTAAGGTGTGATAGGCTGTAATGCCTCCTTCCTTCTCTTATTGTGTCATAATTTTACATCCTTCAATCCTATTCCAAGTCATTCTTAAAGGGGGATGTTAGGATATTTCAACACATAGGAAATCATTAAGTATAACTTGGTCTAGTGTATAGTTAGGTAAAGTGTGTTTCTTTAGTATGCACATTTTGTAACTTACAATCTAACGGTCACGATATGTTCTAGACATGAAGGGATCTGATGGTTCATTCTCTCCTTGGTATTACTGACACTTTCTCCATGGATTAACAACTGGTTGGTCCATGATCTCTACTTAAAGACATGGAGAGTCATTTTTTAGGTGACCGTTCATGAGAG
This sequence comes from Pinus taeda, assembly GCA_000404065.3. NCBI lineage: Eukaryota > Viridiplantae > Streptophyta > Pinopsida > Pinales > Pinaceae > Pinus > Pinus taeda. The sequence continues at coordinate 79,742 of APFE031288661.1, forward strand.
AAGATTATGTAAATTTCTTTCTTTTACATTAATAAATTTCTTGAAGTGGCTGCATTGGCTGAAGTCGTGGACTGTTTCCCTCTTTGAGGGTTTTAACAATGTGAATAATACTGGTGTATTGATCTATGATCTCTTTGTGAGAAGTGTCCTTCAGTTTTCTATCTAAGGAACTTACGTTGTAAAGTCCTACAAAGAGAATATTATTGAAGATCTATTAAATTTCAGAGGACAAGAAATGAACCCTTTGCTCCTTTGATGGATGAGATTGAGTGCTAAATTTTTCATAATTTTGAACATGTTACACCTCGTTTTAGAAGAAAAATATTCAAATTAAATAAGAAAATTATGCAGTAGTTTTGGCAGTCAAGGAAAGAAACAACCTTCACGTATGCTAGTTTATTTCATGGTTATTGGTTCTTGTGTGGGCTTGTTTGTACATAAGGAAATTTATTGCAACTGTCATGCATGGAGTAGAAACATGATCAATGTAAGGTATATATCTAGTGTGAACAATAGAAGGTTTAATCCTCTAGCTTGATATCTTAGCCATGTGATATTCTATACTTTTGACCTTGTTGTTCGCATGGCTAGAGACTGTACATTGTTTTGGTTTTCAATGAAAATTAGTTAAAAGAAGTAGCATACCCATAGTTTGCCTACTAAGAAGCTAGAAGAGAATTTGCATGACAAGAAGTCGCCTACTAGAGTGTGCAAGAAGAATGAGGAGGAAAAAGTGAAGTGTTTAATCGCTCTATGCATGTCTGATGAAGATGATCAATGATACATTGACAAAAATTGTTCTGATCATATGTGAGGGTAGAAGATCATATTCCTCCCCTTGAATAAGAACAAAGATGGTCATGTTATTCTTGACAAAACGCAACTACTAAGGTGTCGGGAAAATGTACGACCAACCTATGTGATAAGAATACAAATGTTGTTGATGTGTTGTTGGTTGAAGGCTTGAAGTACAATAACTTGAGTGTGAGCTAGATGTTTGATTGAGGAAAATAAATCATCTTTAACTCCAAAGGTTGTTACATTAAAAATTATAGGTCCAAGAGAGTGATTGCAAAAGGATTTGGGACCCTAGACAATGTGTACATGTTCAAGGGAAAAGTGAACAAAAGAAAGGGATTGAATAAAATCTCTTCTTATTTAGATTTCAAGTAGGAGAAGCTAGTATCCACTAAAATCCATTATCTCAAATCTATTGGCAAGAAATATTTCAAAACAGTACATAGCGTAAGGGGGAGTGTATGGAAATAGCATGGTACCGTGAAGAAGGGATGAAGATGAATTGCAACAGAAGATCAAAAGTCCAAATCCATAATCAATTTTGTGGGATCAATATGTAGTTTAGAAGGTATATGAACTAAGAGTAGATATTCATGAAAAATAGGGCTTCAAAGGTTTCATTTCTTTTACTTTTCTTTCACACATTCGTTTTGTAGTAGAGCCATATTGCAATTATTAGTGGAAATCTGTTACATCAGTGATGTATGTACATGATTATTAGTTGGTAAGATTGTTGGTGTAGCCATTGTCTCAATCATGCATAGGATAGAGAGTCACTTATCTTCTAGCATGCATACCACTGAGTCATTTGAATAAAACATGTAAGCACTATTGTGTGCATTGATATTACCCTATAATTTCATTGATTATGCCCTATACATTCTTTGTATATCATTGGTCATGGGCTGTATGAATTCATTAAAGTTATGTAGCCTCTTGGATGTTGCAAGGAGGCATGATGTCAAAGTAAATCAAAGGAAAATGATTTTTACAATAGACTTGATAGTAGATTGCAGACCCAAAACATGTTAAAGGGGAGCATGGTTAGTGAGAGGAAGATAATATGTTGACCTTATTTTCACTGATGTCCATTGCTTACAGGAGATATAATATTTTCTTGGTTCTAATGTGTATATTGTAGGATTGTTTCAGATGATTATGTTTCATGAAAAAGGAAATTGATATAAGCATAGTAAAACTAGTGTAAGCATGATGTTTCAGCGAGGATTGGTCACCCTTTTCTATTGATGCCAAATGGGGCAAGTAATACTAGCCACCACTAGAGAATGAGATCAATTAGTCAGATGATCAAGGTCAACATTGATGCCATCTTGGGAATTAGTCAACTTGGCATTGATGTCAAAATGTTAGGGAGTTTGTCCATAATATTGAGGAGTTGTTGATCCTAAAAATGAGTAAACTGATATTTTGGAGTGGGATGATGAAGGTTTTGAAGTTAGCAACAACTCTAGGTACTGGCCTTTTTTGTTTTCCATAAAACAAAGGTCAAGCATTGTTAATGGCTAAGAAATCAACATTTGTAAAGAAGGAAACCCAAATATTCAGTTACATAAGTGTGTATGTATCCCATATTAAGCATGGGAAATCAACATATCTTCCTGCAGGAGAAGAAAATAAAATCCATGGGCTATACCAATAAATTTCATAAGGATTTTTTAGTGATCAAAATGTTCTAATAGTTTCATAAAATCCATGTTGAATTGATCCACTCACGATGGTCATCAAAGGAGAAGTGGGTTTCATTTAATGTTTTGTTTCAATTCCCATCGATTTCATATAAGATGAATTTGATCTAGTCTTTCAAATGTTTTGGGACACATTGAATAATATTAATTTCATCATGGTGATTAAGACAAGTTAATTTGGTGTCATAATGTTTGATCTTATCACAAAAGATAATGGTTGATTCACTAACAAGATAAGGTTTGATCTATTCTACATAATAGTTAATCTAAGTATGTAAATGGTGTTGTGTTGGTCTATTAATGGTGTACATTTAGTTTCTATAAAATTCCACTCATAAATTAGGGTTATGATCAATTTGAAGTTTTAGCAAGTGTGTGTATCCGTTGTAGTTGAGCTCGAGTCATGGTGTGGATTATAATGGGGAAAAATGTGTATGCATTATTGTAATGGGTCCATTGAAGGTGATAAATTTTGTGTACCTCTATAGGGAAATTGTGTGTATGGAAAGAGCATGATTGAAAAATAATATTAGAGTGTGCTCAAGAAAATCAATAAGGAATGGAGACATGTGAGTGATGTATCAAATCTATGTGAGGGTTCATTGGATCAAAAGTCAAATTGGCTATTCTGTGATTAGATGGTGTGGACTGAACATTGTTGAAATTTTGTATCAATTAGAGATTGACTACCAACAATGGAATAGTGTGCAGTTGTAGCAAGTTATTTATTATAGAGATAATCCTTGTAATGCATCCCAATGTAATGATGGGAGAGGTAACTTATGTTTGGATTTTGGTTTTCTCAACCGGTGTCAATGGACAAAGTATGGCAGATATGTGTCAAGGAAAAGCATTTAGTTGAGTATATGACAAAGTTTCTAGTCAGTTTTGGTTATGTCGATGTTCAGTATTGATGCATGTGTCAGTGTGTTGGGTGCGTGGGATCTTATTGTTAATCCATATGCTGAAGTAGTCATTATATTGAAAAGTCTAGTGAGTAAGTTATTTTTTGGTGCTAGTAATGTGCATTTCTTGTATGGTTGAGTGGAGTTTGTTGCAGAGCTAAGGGGTTGTTAGGAATTATTTGTTTCCTTGAGTGAATAACGTTTATGCCACTACAATGATGATAGAGAGATGTATGTATTTTCCTTGAGGTTGATATGTTGATATCTTTGAGGCGACAATGAGGTGCATAGTGAATTAATGTTTATATTAGGGTTTCTATGTTTGAGTGGCATTGTTTGTGTCTAGGGTTTTATGAGATGCATTGAGGAGTAGGTGGATTATGTTGAAGGGAGTTCATAGTGTTGCATTATGCATTTTTCCACTATATGTTGCTTGGTTTTCTCATTTATATGTCTTGTACATCCTGAGATAATTATCATGTTGTATTGTTGTGTTGATTTTTTATTTTATGTTGTTGTCTAGTGTATTGTTAGAGTTGGGAAGATTTATGATTTGTATTCTAAGTGTGAGATATTACTACTATATTTTGGTAGTTTGTTGTTGGTGTATTGATAATGGAAGTATGATGACATCATTGGATTGATCAGCTAGGGTTTGAGTAAGTAGAGATTTTGTATTCAGTTGATTAGAAGGATATATGTGGGTCCAGTATGAAAATAGATGTGACCTACAATTAAAGGAGTTGAGATTGGTCGGATCAATACGAAAGAGTATGAAAGGTGGTCTATAAGAGTCTTAGGGTTGGGACTTCAGTGGAAAGTGGTGGCTTGCTAAGAGAGTAGTGGTTTCCTTCAGGTGGTCGCCTGAGAAACTATTGGATGTAGGGGTCTGAAACAGGTTGGGGCATGCATAGTTGTGGAATTGGTGGCTTTCGTTAGGTATTTTCCTAGAGCAAGTGGTCACTCACATACAATGCAATTTGGGGCTTTCACATTGGTGGTGGCCAATGGATGATGATGTAAAGAATAATTTTCATAGTAAGAAGAAGGGGAGAAAAAGAAATGGTGGCTTCTCTCTAAGAAAGGTTTCGACTTAAGATATGGCATTCTCAAAGTTTATGTGTTGCTCTTATGTTCTTTCACTTTAATTTTCAATATGTTTCTCATATGATATAATTCATGATTTTTTTATTCGCTACTATTATCTTGTCGTGTTCGTTAATCAATTGAATGATCATATAATTGTAAGGAAAACAATTATGATAGATGATCTTGGCATTATGGCTAATGTGTTGTCCTTGATAGAAACCTACTTGACAAAATTGTAAATTATTTCAAAAGTGTTATGAATGATGAATGTGGAGATAACATAAATAATAGGTAATATGGTATAGCCAAGATGTACTTGATGTCAACTTGGTTATGATGTGATGATTGTGGAACTAATGCATCTAACATGTATTTTGGTACAAGCGTTATAGAATATATAGAAAAGAAATGTAAGTTCAGTTACACATGGATGACAAATGTGAATTTTGAGAAAGTATACATGACCCCTCTGAAAAATATTCATGTAAATATGCAGGTGTTGTGAACAAAAGCCACGTACATAATCTGAACCATGGAAAACTGATACTAAAGACCATTATCATGGTAATTTCAAAAAGTAATTGTGGTGACATCATCTACTTGATCCCATTAATGAATACTAATGACTTTACCAAAGGATTTTACTAACGTATTTGCAAAGAAAAAAGTTATATAAATGTTGGCATTATGATATAGGTGTTGTCCTTGATGGAAACTCACTCAGATGAAAGATCATAGTACAATAGGTTAACAACAAAGAATTACAGATCAGACTACAATGAATGAAGAAAGAGAGGTATATGCAGGTTCACCTTGACGAACGTGCGTATACACGCAGGTTCACTGAAAACAAGTAGTGTATACGTACACACACACTTTCATAGAAGGAAAATTGCATATATCTTGGAAAACTAAGTTTTTGGTCCAAGGTATTTTGATCCATGTTATTGGTCCAAGGTATCTGGTCCGAGGTATTGACGCTAGGTATTTGGTCCAAGGTATTAATCCTAAGTGGTTTTGGTCCATGGTATTGAGAAATACCTAAAACTATAAAAGGAGGAGAAGATCATTGGGCCAAAGTGTGGAAGTATCAAATATCTGATGAAGTGTGAGATCCAGTATGCAGGTTATTGGCTTATGGTGATGTGCTTGATCTGAGCCAGGCAATTGATGGAGGATAAAATCTAATGATGGATAGGGATCTTAATGCTTGAAATGAATTATATTTATATGTTTTGATCATGTTTATTCTAGATCTGAATACTGACCCATGTGTTGTTCTGTAAATATTATGATCTGGGTATAACTGAAGTCTTGAATAATTGTAGAATTATGAATTAATATTTGCAGATGTATACACTGTTTGGCTTTGGGAAAAGTGCATATACATGCAGGTTCAACACATGGAGGTAGTGTATACCTTATAAAGTATGTTTCAGTTGTTTTTGTCCGTTGTTGCATAGTTCTGGGTTCTAGTTACTGTATTTTGGTGACAGTATTTTGAATGATCAGATTGATGGGTTGTCAAAGTGATTAATTGATTTGGTTGTGGTTGGTTCAAAAAGTGATTGGTTGATGTAGATGTATTTCATGATTGAATTACAGTTATGATTTTTTTGATGGATCCAGTTTGAAAATTTATGAAATGTGGTCCTTGGAGGAAGAAAGAAGGTTGTAGCCTTTTGTAGGTGGCAACCTACATACTAGTAAACATATCGGCTAGTACAAGAGTTAGGAGGTCGTATCTCCCTTCCAGTAGAGGCTGGAGAATGAGAGAAGGATAACCTTCTATAGGTAGAAGCCTACGTACTGGTATAAGTCTGCACTAGTACAAAATTGTAAACATATTTTCTTATTATTAAAAGAAGACAAAGACGAAAATAGCAGGTGGTTTTCACCCACATTGGGTTTCCACCTTATATCTTGGTGTCCGTGTGTTGCTTATGTGTAATGCTTTATTCTGCTTTTACTGCACTATCTAATAAATCTCTGATATACTGGTTAACGTTCAATGCATGATAAATTGTGTAAATCAAAATTTCTCTGCATATACGCTGGTTGCTTAAAGTACAGTCACGTATACATGCTAGTTCACTTAGCTGAAGTAGTGTATACAAATCTATTTGGAAAATTAAATTATTGATTTGATAATACTGATTCACCCCCCTGTCAATATTATTTCCAACAATTGGTATCAGAGCAGGTCCTTTAGAAGAATCTTGATCGCTTGAAGGGAGATCCATCATCATGAGTAATCCAGAAAGCGTGGGATCCATCAGACCACCAATTTTTGATCTGATCAACCTTTTTTATTGGAAGATAAGAACCACAACCTATCTACAATCACTTCGAATAGATATCTAGGAAATCATGGAAGGAGGATATACATTTCCATCAGCAATTCCTACAGATACGACAGGTAAAAAGCAATATGAAACCAATGTCAGGGTTGTCAATACATTATTGGGAATTTTGTCACAATCAGAGTTTGTAAAAGTTACGCAACTCAAATAAGCCAAAGAAATATGGGACAAAATTGTTCTAAGCTACGAAGGAGACTCTTAGGTAAAATGTGCTACACTGCAAACTCTCAGAATTCAATATGAAACTCTTAAGATGCATAATGATGAAAGTATAGCTAGTTACTTATTATGTATACATGAGGTTGTTAATTGCATGAAGAATCTGGGTCATGAGATAAAGGAAGTTACCTTAGTTGAAAAAGTTTTAAGATCCTTGTCTGCTAAATTTGAATCAAAAGTATCTGCCATAGAAGAAAAATAGGATCTATAGACTATCACTATGACACAGCTCGACGGAATCTTAACTACCTTTGAGATGAGGAAAGGAGGACCATCAGATATGAGAGAAGCCACATTTAAAGCTTTAGCAAAAGGAAATGAAGAACTAGTATGCAGGTTATTGGCTTATGGTGTTGTGCTTGATCTCAACGAGGTGGTTGATGGAGGATAAGACCTAATGATGGATCGAGATCTTAAGGCTTGAATTGAATTATCTTTATATGGTTTGATCATGTTTATTCTATATCTCAATATTGATGCATGTGTTGTTATGTAAATATTATGATCTGGGTATAACTGATGTCTGGAATAGTTGCAGAATTATAAATTAATATTTACAGATGTATACACTGGTTGGCTTTGAGAAAAGTGCATATACATGCAGGTTCGACACATGGAAGTAGTGTATTCCTTATAAAGTATGTTTCAGTTGTTTCTATGTGTTGTTGCATTGTTTTGGGTTTTGGTTTGTGTTCTGGTTACTATATTCTAGTGACAGTATTTTAAATGCTCATATTGATGGGTTGTCAAAGTGATTGACTGACTTGGTTGTGGTTGGTTCAGAAAGTGATTGGTTGATGTAGATGTATTTGATGATTGAATTATAGTTATGATGTTTTTGATGGATCCAGTCTGAAAATTTATGAAACATGGTCCTTGGAGGAAGAAAGAAGGTCGTAGCCT
>APFE031288661.1:122771-175271 GCA_000404065.3 Pinus taeda
AGATTTGGTAGTCTAGGTCTACCAAACCCTGCCACTCCAGCTCTCTCTGAGGGGCATTCAAGGGAGCAACATTGAGGGAAACTGGTGCAACTGGAGTCTCCATGGCTGTTTGGATTCTGATTGGTGAATAAACTTCTGTTTCTTAGGCTGGAAGAGCACTGCCTGAGTGAAGAGGAAAATTGAAAATACAAGGTAACAGGGCAAGTCCACAGCAATTGAAATACTGTTTTGGTTCCTTGAGAAGGAAAGTTATAGTGTCTAACAGACCTTCCTCAGCAATTGAGTGCAGGTTATGGTTTCTAGTTCACGACTGCGCGAACAAAGAATGCGGGTCTTTCACTGAAATTGCAGTCTAAATGGCTCGGCTAGTGAAATTCGACCGTCAATTTTTCAAGAGGGAGTTGGGTGTAAGTAGTTTTCTGGTGAATTTAGGCGTTTTCTGTGCTTAACGTAATTTTTAGCATTCACAGAGAAAAACCAGGTTTCAGAGAGGTTTTCACGGACAAATACCTGATAGATTGATGGCCTGGGTCGGAACAACAGGTGGGTATGCGCGCTGAAGAACTCCTGTTTGTTTTGAGCAGGTTGGTGAATTCTTCGTCGTGAAACGCATGCAGAGAGCGCAGCAACGTTTTTTGCAAAAAGTGCAAAAAATACGAAATTTTTGACAAAATATGGCTTTTTCGGGTCATTGGCGCCTTTTTTAAATGACGTCAGCAGGTGGGTCCGGGTTGGATGACGTCAGCATGACGTCATCAGGTGACGTGGCGGCCTAAGACCGATCCATGGGGGCGGTGAGGTGGTTGACAGGTGGACCAGTGGTGGGCGGGGCACGCGGTCGTGGCGCTGACATAGGCGGTAAGAGGACGCTGACATAGGCGGACAGGTGGCGCGATATCGGGCTACCTCTTATATGGCGAGGAATCTGTCAGAGGGGGCTCCGATGGATTCTGGAGGCGACGCGTGGACCCCGCATGACATTAGCGTCTGACAGATATCGGACGATATCTGTCGGACGTTGGGGCCGCTTCGAAATTCACGACGACTGTCGGATTAAAGGAGCTTGATCGGACGGTTATCGGGCCAGGGATCTGCACGGGCGATACGGTCATCGGGCGAGTATTTAAATAATAATTTTCTTGAAACTTGCGCCCGGCGGGACCCTTTGGAATATTTAAAAATTCAATGGTTCTGTAATGTATTTCTTCGTTAAATTACATGCAACCATAAACTTTGAAAAAAGGCGGAAACTAGGATAAGAGGGTTTTTCGATGAAATTTTCATATAAACAGCGGAACTGGGTCCCGACCTTAGGATAAGGCGGGGAAAGTGGGTTCTTAGGCATTTTTCACTTTTGAGTGGGTATAAGGGTAAAAAGGGGTTTTTTCCAAGGTTTTTAGGGCAAAATGAAGGATTGAATGGACCAATGAGTTCTGATGGAGATAGAGAGGTAGGGCTTGGGTTCTTGAGCTTAACCAGGTGTTAACCCAATTCCCTAGTAGTGAACCATATGGCTATAATGCCAAGGAAGGGGTATTTATAGATTGCTTTAGGATTTATACACCATGGTGTTATAGTAGTAGGGAAATGGAAACATAGGGAGCTAGATAATAAAGGTTAGAGGTTAATATGGAGGGGGAAGGTGAATGAAGAGTGATATCACTAAGTTTTCTTGAAAACAACTTAGTTTAAAGAGTAGATCAAAATGAAAAGAACTTTACACAAGAAATGTGGCTTCTAAAGGCCATAAGAACCAATATAAAACCTGAATCTCTCTTGTAAACACATCTTGTGAAGGGATGTTAGTAAATGAGTGGTAAACAAAGGGAAGAAGGGAAGTTAGACATGCCCCATTGTGTTATTTTCCTTGTATTTGGTTAGCAAAGTTCTAGCTTGGATGGAACAACACTTCTGCAACCCCATCTACCTACCCAACTATTTTGCCTAGCATTTTTTGTTTCTTCTTGGAGGGTGCACTTGGACTCGCAGACCCTTTATGTGCCTTTTCTTTTCCATTGGCTTTTCCTTTGATTTTTCTATCTAGCACTACCCTTATTTCTTCCAAGGCCCCAGATTAAGCAGTTGGGAACCTTAGTTTCTCTGCCTAACTACTGATCTGCCAAGATTAAACAGTTTGGACAGATTTCTTTCTCTATTCTACAACACAAAATTGAAACATGGCATGATCCAGTTTAGACTGTTGGACCATCCATCAAAACTTTAATAGGCATGAAGGCATGTACACACCTTGCTTTTCCTTGGAAATATGGGATCTTTGAGTCAGCAAAGTAGAGCATATTTGGCATTTGAATTTGCTAATCATGAAATATGAAACCTATTGGTATAGGTATCCAACAGAACCTGAAGTTATATTGGACCAAAACAAAAACATGGCAACTCTTGCTAACTTGGAAGGTTCTGACACCCATCTAAACCCTTTGGATGGTGAAGATAAATAACAAGTGAATATCCATCATGAAGAAGATACAAATATTGAAGCTACGAGAAAGGGTTGGCCTAGACACATCACAATGAAGTTCCATGTCATCAATGCTAAGTCATGGCTTGTCCAAGTATCATCTCGAAGCCATATGTGTCAATATATCCCACCACATCATTTGTGGAATGTAATTATTATACATGCAAAGGAATTTTCACCTTAGCTCCTCCCACATAGCCTTGAGAGTTTGTAATCTTTTCTTTGAGGAGTAAGTAGTGGCTCCAACACTTCACACGCGGGGTTAGTGATGTATGGTGTAACAATGTGTCTTGGAACTTTCGCTTAATTCAGAAGCCTTCTTATAGGCCAACATGTTTTCACACATGTATTGTAACTGTTGTAAGACTAATCTTTAACACTTGTAATGCATGTTGGTTTAACCTCTGTTTAACACTTGAAATAATGTGCTTGTTGCAATACATATATGTTAATGAAAATGTGTTGTATATGCTGTTAACGCTGTCTTTCCTGTGTAGACTACTCTCTCGGACATCAGGCATAAATTTCACATAAAAATTTCTATAACAACCATTGTACTCACGCAAACTAATCCGTTGAGTGTTATACATGTTATCTTCCGTAGTGTGTTGTGACTATCGCATCCGTGTGGACTGTTCTATCGAAAGTTGTGCATGTCCTGTTGTGTTGTGTATTCCTAGTAGAGTTGGAACTACTCCCAACTGATTTGGGACTCACTCCCACCTTCTCCCTCTATGGTGAAAGAAGCATTGACACAAGTGACACTTACAATCACTAGGCGCATGACCCTCACTTCTCTAAAGACAAAGCAGACCACTCTCCCGTGTTGACAAGTAAGAGTTGAGGCAAATCTTTAAGATAATGGTAACTAGAACATCATACTGGATGGGGCTCCCACACCAAATGGTGTGAGGTTTATTTGGAACTTCATACCTGTTGCACTAAAAATTGTCACCATGACGTTCTGCAATCTGTGTGAGTCCATTACCACTCATACTTTCCTCCTTTGCAAGTCTTAAGCCTTAGTTCCTCATATCAAGCCTTAAAAATAAGAGAAAGCCCTCAAAAGTCTCTAAAACTTTGGTTCCACACTTTCTCTTTGCATTACCTGTGGTCCCGCATCTAATGGTCATGTCTCCTGCGCACCTGACTGCTCTATCTCTGTGTTATGGGTGCGGACCCCTGTAAAAGTTAAAAAGGTGCGAGTACATTCTAAAAATTCACTTTCAGTCATTTCTAGAAGCTTCTGGAAGGAATCTTGAGGTGAAAAGTTAACTCTCTTAAGGTTCATGTATCCCATACCTTAAGGAGCTAACCCCTTGATGTGAGGAGCTTATCCCTTTGAAGGAGGATTCTATCCCTTTATAGGTGGACCTATAACCTCCTCCCCTGCACTATAAAAAGAAGCATTGGGCTGGTTACCTGGGAGGTTAGAAGCTGAATATTTTTGAGGTGAAATGCTGTTGGAACTTAGTCTTCTTAGTTGAGTTTTTATGAGGAGAGATTACATACCACTATGATCTCATTTGGTATTCAAAGTTTGATTGTTAGGTTGGATTATGAACTCGTTGTATTACAGCTTAACAGGGTTTATGCCATTAGAAATCTAGTGTTATTAAGGTTATTTTTGAGAGTTCTTCTCTTGGAAAGTGAATTTGATTACATTGAATATCATTATATTCCAAGACGTTTAAATACATTAGCAGAAGCAATTGCTTCTTGTATGATAAATAGACATTTGCAATAATCAAAACAGTAAATTTAAGAACATCCAATAACATGTTACACGAGATAGCTGGTAATAATGATATATCATAACATAGAAGTAGTGTTTCAAAAAATACATCGTCTTCGATCATAGGTTGAAAAACACCTTATGATCGGCAAAAATGATAATACAAAAAGTCAAAATGTCATGAGTCTACAAAATCGATCATCCTATCCCTGGCGATGATCACGATAAGAAACCACTACTCGGGCCACCCTAAATAGGAACCTCCTAAAATGTCTTGGGACCCCAATCACATATATCTGAAACCTAAGTGGAGTATCATCTATGCCAGTCTCTAGAATATCTACTGTCAAGCACTCTAGATGATGCTCCAAGTCGGTTAGGACCTTTGCTGATTGGTCCTGTGGGGCTGGTACTGCTGCAGCTGGGTGTCTCCTCTCATAAGGATGAAGAGCGGCTGGTCATCGTGGACCCACATATGCATTTAAAACTTTTGATTGTCAGTTTTGGATGATTGAAAATAAAAAAAAATAATTAAAACTTAGAAAGTGTTGAAAATGGTTTTTACCTGAATCATCCCATTGCTCTCCTGGTGGAAGAGTCATGTCTGGATCACCGCGATAATCCATCCCGACATATGGGAAATCCCGAATCACAAAAAGTTGGTTGTTCAACCAACGAAAATACTCAGGTGGAAATCAAACAACCTCTGTGCCCTCCTCAGGGTGATGGGCCATCAAAGGAACCCAACGAATTATCCTAGGCTCTCGAGGAAGACTAGCATCAACAGGAATATGCTGCGGGGCTAACATGGGGATCCTCTCTAGAGCAAAGCTGACTACGATAAATCCGTATCCAAAGTTTTTCAGCTATCCACTCTTTGCTCTAGTTAGTTGGCCTTTCACATTTCCCAACACAACCTTGCACCAGTTGAATATGGTGCCTCAAAAATAGTCTACATCCATCTGCATTTGGGATCCAGTAGCCACATGCAATGCTGCACTCCCGCATAGCCTGGTAACAGTGAATGCAATAACCTTAAGCTCAGGACGGTTGATACTTTTAATATCAATCTGTTTGTCCTTTGTTTGATCATCCCAAAACTCCAATCGGAGACTAGTGACAGACTAGCCACCTGGCCTAGTCCCGAAAAGAGATAATTATTTGCCCCTCTTGGACAAACCAGTCAAAAAATATATGTCCTCTAGCTTGATTTCGAGCCGGTGGCCACCAATCACGAAGCACTGGTCCTGTGCGTTCCATCTGTTTACCAGCCATTGCAAGAGGTCTACTTGGGCCCTCATGCCCGGTATGGCCCAAAACTTAAACAGTCCGCATGCTCTCAATGCCTACAATGTGGGCATATGATTTATTGCGGCAAGATCTACATCCTTGTGCTCGTGTTCTCTCCAAATAATCATTTTGAGTGTCCTACAATGCATAAAAAGACATATTAGAACCAGTTAGTTCGAAAATTTTTGGGCGAAAATGGAGAAATTTGAACTTTTAAAATTTGTTGCGTGGGGTCCGCACCCGCTGCTTACACACAGTACGTAGGTCCGCATGGGTTGTGAGCAATATGTGCGGACCCATGACTTTTTTCCTTATAGAAAAAAGTTAGGGTCCGCAGGGGCCACGTGTTGCACCTGCGGACCCCCGAGCGACTTTCTAAACCTATTTTTCCTTTATAAATAAAATTTAAAGCTTAAAAATGAAATGTAAATGGATGAAATGCAAGATAAGGAGGATGTGGACTGCTTGGAGCTGACGGCTTTCGATTCCAACGGACAGATTTTCCAGAATCTTCACAGGAACTTTCTTACCCAAAAGCTCTCACTTTTCACTCTGAACTCAAATGGGAAAGATGAAGTTAGAAAAGCCCTTTTTATAAGTTTTTTCAAATAAATGAATTTTAATTTATTTATTTTTCACTTTAAAAAGGTAAAATTTTAAATACATTTTTATTTATCTTAAATAGGTATGAGTAATGTTTTGATTTTTTGTGCAGAATATTGGATTTTTTGGGAAAATTGATCATTTTTCAAAAAAGAGCATACTTTTATCACTTTTTCCGACTCTTTCAAAAATTTACGAAAAAGCGAAACATTGGAGTCCTCTTTAAGCTCTTTTCTGACTCGTAAAATATGAAAAGATTGCTGAGTTTTTCCCTTTTTAACTCGTTAAAAGGAATTAAAAGGGCGGTCCACTTACAGCTCTTTTCTGACCGTATAAACATGGAAAGATCGCCAAATTTTTGTCATTTCAAGTTCGATACTGGTTATGAAACAATGTGTCTTCAATCACTTTTTTACTTTTTCAGATAGGAGCCACTAATTATGAAAAGTACTCCTTGATCGTAATGTTCAAGCAGTTCTCTCGAGTATTATTTTATACTTTTTCGGGCTCGAGGGACACAAATTTATGAAAAAGGACCCCCCATGGAGTTTTCTTAAGTTTTTCTTATGACTCCCTAAAATTGAAAAACACCAATTTTTTCCTATACTAGACTTGTTAAAATTTAACAATAAAGGACTTGTTCAATTTTAAATAAGAACGAACCACTCCTTCTTAGGGTTCGAATTTTAAACTAAGTTGGACTCATCCAAAGGATGAGATTATAAACAAGCAAATGTTATCCTCCTCAAGCTTGTCAAAAATAAAGAGGTACTTGCTAGAAATGGTGGGGGAAAAGAGAGAAAAATGAACCTATTTGTTACACTTTATTTTTAGAAAATCCGTTAACCACTCTTGAACACGACACTTTTCGTTCACCTGGGCTGGGAAATCCTTTGCCTAACAGTTAATCAAACCACATTGAACGTCTTCAGCTAGTTTCTGGGTATTAGATTTGGGTCAATTGTCACCAAACCATTTGCAGTGTCATTATATGTTCAAGAGATCAGTTCAAACAAACCATTCATCTGCAAAATATCTGTCATCCATTTTGACTATCCCTGAATCAGTCCTTGCCGATATATTTCTTCAAAACTTGATCTATGGTTTCGTGTTGTGGGCTTGCCTACAACGGATTGCTTTTTATCGACATCAGCTCGTTATCTAGGAAGTTGATCTAGAAATTGTCAGTACCTTGAAATTTGCATGCCCTAATGGCAGGTTTCTCGCCTTCGACGATAGGTTGCATTATTGAACTTCGATCAAAGGATTCTATGATATGTTTGACATCAACTCATTTATTCACATTTCATGGATTGTACTGAGTACTTTGAGAGCCATTGACATTACTGGTGGTGTCGCTCACACTTGTTAACAGTTCACATCATTGACTGGTAATCAAGTGGTTTCTACCATGTTTGACTTCGACACATTCATTCACATGGATAGAATTGTACTAGTTCGGGAAGCGGAAATCAAGACCCTGGATCTATTTTCTACCATCCAGGTTGCGAGGAATTTTGTTATTCATTATACAGTGGACTATTCATAAATAGATGGCTGCGCCCATACTGTGCCTACACATGTCTATACTCTTGATATATTACAAAATCATTCTTGTATCAGAAGAATTTAGCTAGTTTTCTAGTTAGTTTTGATCTGAGTATGGGAATGCCTACCTCCACGATGATATGTCTACATATATATATTTTGCATTGAATGTTTTTACAGGTTCTGACTGGGGTGTCCACAGGATGATCCTTGAAATGATAAAGTACTTCACTCTTCATAAATGATAGACTCTATCTTCATCTATTACAGACTTCGCACTTTAGGGGGCAATCTGTTGTACTAAAAATTGTCACCTTGAAGTTTTTCAATCTGTGTGAGTCCATTACCACTCATACTTTCCTCCTTTGCAAATCTTAAGCCTCAGTTCCTCATATCAAGCCTTGAAAATAAGAGAAAGCCCTCAAAAGTCTCTAAAACTCTGGTTCCACACTTTCTCTTTGCATTACCTGCGATCCCGCACCTAATGGTCATGTCTCCTGCGCACCTGACCGCTCTATCTCTGTGTTATGGGTGCAGACCCTTGTAAAAGTTAAAAAGGCGCGATTACATTTCAAAATTCACTTTCAGTCATTTCTAGAAGCTTCTAAAAGGAATCTTGAGGTGGCAAGTTCACTCTCTTAAGGTTCATGCATCCCATGACTTAAGGAGCAAACCCCTTGATGTGAGGAGCTTATCCATTTGAAGGAGGATTCTATCCCTTCATAGGTGGACCTGTAACCTCCTCCCCTGCACTATAAAAATAAGCATTGGGCTGGTTACTTGGGAGGATAGAAGCTGAATATTTTTGAGGTGAAATGTTGTTGGAACTTAGTCTTCTTAGTTGAGTTTTTATGAGGAGAGATTACATACCTCTATGATTTCATTTGGAAGAGTGCAAGGCTTGTCAAAGTAAAGGAAATTCCTGTTTCAAACCCCAGGAAGAGCTTGTTCAACATCAAGGCTGAAAAGGTTGCAAGGTTCTTCTACTCCAAAGTTAATACAAATAAGTTTGTTTTTCTCAATAAGGTGTTGATTCATGGTTTATTTTATGGATTCCTTGATCACCATAATAGACACGATTTATGATATTTGCTATGCAGGTGTTATTTATTGTTTGCTTGTTTGTGATTGTAGGTCCTCAAAGGTAACTCTTTCAAACGATTGAAGGATGGCTACTACGAAAAAGCATTGGATCTAAGGTAGGGTCTTAACACCTTTATAGTATTTATCTATAAATCGTATATGTCTAGAGAAAGATAGATTTGTTTGTCTGTTTGTTGCTAGACTATCTTCTGATACTAGGAAGATCGGTCTTGTCTGCAAGATTGATTTATCTGGCCAACAATACGGGGTGATCCCCTGAATGTTGGAGGGTCCGACACTTTCAACATTTTGGCGCTAGAAGGAGGGCCAGATGAGAAGCTGAGTCCTCACATCTGTTTTGAATCTCTGCATATCTATCATGACTAACTACAAAGTTTCTCTTATGGAGTGTATTTCTTATGGAAACAACTTCTTTATCTTAGAGAAGCTCTCAGATAACTTGTCACATAAAAATATGATGGTGGAGGCTATGTAGCCTTGGTTAGGATGCAGTCGGTGTTGTAGGCTCATGTGAAAGACATGGAATCCTGTAAGAATACATGACCTGCACGCTGTCCTTCTACATGCTTCAAGGGAACCCCATGTACTGGTGTGCCCGCTGCCTAAAAAATCTTTTCATTCTCTTTCTCATCTAGTCGTAGAGATATACCATGATTTCAATCAATTTAATCGTAAAGCACTCGACAAAGAATTTCTGGAATTACGAAAAGCATTCAATGAATATGTTGAATAATTTCACACACACTTTTGTAATATTGCATACCGATTTCTCGAAGATGAAATCGATTGGGCATTTCTCGATGGAATATTTGAATATATTTTTTACATATCCGAAAATCCTCAATTCTTGAAATCATTCGAATCCCACTCAACATACCTCGGTGATGGAGTTGCACAATCAAATGCAGGCACAGTTGCTGTCACAAGTGACTGTCCACCATCGCTTTATCTAACAACTCTACCACCATAGAGTGATGTGGGATAACATGCATACACATCTGTTCAACTGTCATATCCTCCCACCCCACCTGCTCTTGATATCTGTGTAGATTTTCCTTGCAAGCGTGTTGGTTTTCACATTGATTCATTCCCTCAACCTCTCTCCTCGCGTTCTATTGATCCTCTAGATTGTACTATCTTGTGCTCTTCTATTTTCGACTCCTCACCTATTGTGGACGAGTATCAAGTTGATGACGGAGTTGGTGTTATACAACCAACCTATGCCATCATTCATGATGAATGTGTGCGGAAATATAAAGAAGAACCCGCAGTGAAGGATGATTCCCTTTCATCCATGTCTCACCTGCTCTATCCTGACATCCCTTGTGATTCTTCCACTATTGATTTCCCCTGTGAAAACTCATTCCCGGATGTTCCTACTTCCGATTGTTCACAAGACACGTTGGATGTTAGTTTGGCATTACATTGCAGAGAGGACACATCTTCCTCTGAAAATCCATCCAATCTATCATATGTCATTTATGAAAACACAGAGGGTGAACATCCTTGCTTCTCATCTACCCCTCTACATGATTCATCAAATCATGAGGATGCCGACAAACATCCTGAATTTTCTTATCTTGGTTGTGATCTCTCTACTTCTGCAGCTGATCATGATGTTGATTAAATCGTTGTTAATCTATCTAAGACACTGTTCTACGATGATCTATTTGTCGATGAAGTCGAAACCCCCCAGACTGTTAAGGCACTTCATCCCGAGCTGATGGTTATGTTAGGTCCTTGTTGTCCTAAGGTTGGTTTTGCTTCGGATCAAGAAATTGTTGAAACATGCAAGGCTCCTCCTCACTCTCTGCTTTGCATTCAAGAGAAATCTAACACTTAGATTTCACTTCCTCCACTCAAACTACATGATCCCATTGCTCATGCATTGGAGGAATCTTACATAACAAGAACACTTGTACAACGTAAGTGGTCTACCTTTCTCACGTTGTTTGCATGTCACAGTCAAGAGAATGCATACACTCAACATCTGCACATAGTGTAGCACAACACCATGGAAAGTCCACATAGTGCATGTCTTGCGCTTTCACTCATTTTTTCTCTCTCGATGCTTGTAAGATTGGAGTGTGTTTGTCTTCATTGTTGTATCTTTCACATATGTTGGTTCGCACAATTGTGTTGTTCACGAACCATGCCTTCACCGACATGGGTCAACCAATGCACTGGTAGCTGCATTAGAAGTATCACTTCACGTGAGATGACCCATGCACTGTTAGCTTAGGAGTAGGAGTAGTATTTGATTTAAGTTTTTTTCTTGCATGCATGTTTGCTTCTTTCTTTGTGTGTTTGCTTGCTTGCTTGTTTGTTTTCTTAATCTTTGTGCGTACACATTTGCTTCTGCTTCTTGGTTTGCTTGTTTATGTCTGTAGGTTAGTTTCGCATAGACTATGTGTGACTCTTAAAACGAGCTAGGTGAAGTACATGAGGAATTGTACGACTACCAATACTTGGTTATTTGTTGTCCTGCCTCTTATGGAAGATCTTGTTGCCTTTAGTCTATGATACATTGATGGAAAATACCTACACAGTTTAGGATAAGCTTGGACCACACACGTACCGATTGCAATCACTTGATGGGAGGGTTGAAAACCTTCCTGTCAACGACCAAGATCTTAAGAATTATTTACAGTAAGCCGGGCTGTGCCCCATGCCATGTACATAGTCTACTTGTTGCTTGTTGTTCTCATGTTGTTTGCCTTGCTTACTATATTTTTTATTATTTGGTTTGTTTTGCTTACTATTTTTGTTTACGTTTGTTTTGTTTGCTGGATAGCTTACTATTTTTGTTTCTGAAATTAAGTGTTGCCAACTACCTCATTATAGCTTTTGAATAGAGTATGTGGTTGCGATTTGAAGAAACTTGTGACACTGCAACACTTGGCTAGTATTGTGTGCGTCTTCTTTGTGCTTGGTTATAACCTTCAGGTGATGAAGTCTTGATGGAAAATACGAGCCATCTGTGAGGGAATTTTTGGTCCAACCATGAACTTGTGTCTACACTTGGAAGCCCCATGCCTACACTCAGCCTTCTACTTTGCGTGTTCAAGCTCATCCAACTAGTAGAGACAGAGAAGGGGAAAAATATAAATGAGGAAACCTATGTCAAAGGTCTTACATGTTTCTCTGAAGGAAAAACCTCTTCTTGATCTAGGTGGATGTTGGTGGCCACCCACCTATCCCATTTGGACCCCCACAGTTGTCTCTTTCAGTTTTTCAGTTTCCGTAGTTGTAGCACAATTTACAATTTTTAGCATTTTTTCGGGTCTTGAACTTCCGAAGCCGTTTTGAGGCCCTACACGACTTTTTTTGGGAAATCTAGGAGCACCATGGGTCCATGGATTGATGTTTCTCTTCCTAGAGTTATAGTTCTCATATAAATCTTTCTAACGAGCTATTGTACGCGTCAAATGGAGATCGGGTGCCAAAGTTACGACCCCGTGAAGTTGATGTACCAACTTACCCAAAACGGGTCCCACAATTTGGCATTTCATCTTCTAGGGTTAGGTTTTGGGATGTTAAGGGTTTTCCATTATTTCTCAACAATAAATAGGCGTTCGAGCCTCATCGTAACATAGTTCAGAGGCATGTAGCGGCCACATCTCTTCTCAGAGATAAGCTACCATCGCCCTCGCTGGTTTATTTCCATTTCTGTTTGTAAGCATATTTCATTATTTTACATTAATGAAATGAAGTATTATTTCCAATGCATCCTAATGTATATGGTTATAATTGTATTTTGTTGCATTCCTGTTTAAATCCAGATCAGTGGTATCAAAGCGGTTTGAGTTTTCTCTGTATTTCCCCAAGGAGGTAGGGATATAAGGAGTTAGGGCTTGAACTGGTCGAACCTTTGCAAGACCGGCCTCACAAATCCCGACAGCCTCCCATGGCAGATGAAAAGAAAGACGAAGGGGTAGGAGATCCTATCAAAATCTTGCTCGAAGAAGCCCTTGAGTGGCAAAGGAACGCGATGATGGATAGCTTTGCGCAGATCCTTCAGCGGCTACCTAGAGGCGACACATCGGCTTCCAACAGCTACTTTGGAAACGCCACACCGTTTAAGGTACAACTTAATTTTGAAATCCCCATCTTCAAGGGTCAAATAGACACAGATTTTGTAGATAAATGGTTAAATCTGCTAGATGGGTATTTTTCTGTCCATGAATTTTCGAGTCGGGGAAAGATTGTTTCGCTCTTCTCAAAGTAGCTCCCCATGTCAAGGACTGGTGGGAAACCTACTGCGAGCAAAAGGATGAAAGCATAGGCTCACTATTTTCATCCACACCCACTTGGGATTCATTTCGGGATGCCATCAAGGAGCAGTACTACCCTGTCAAAAACTACAAGGACAAATACATAAAGTGGACCACGCTATGACAGGGAAGGGACCAAGATGTGCCAGAGTTCACCAAAATTTTTCATACCCTTCGCACACAGTTGGGTATCAAAGATTCTGATCTGGATCTAGTACTCAAATAGTGCGGTTTCCTACACAGATACATTTAGGAAGAGATGGAGTTCCTGAACATCTCCTCACTCGACATGTCATACTGATACGCTGTCAAAATCAAGCAAAAGTTCAAACAAAAGAAGTGAGACTTTGGATTTGCAAATTCGAAGACCAAAGGACAAAGCCAAGGCGGGGTGACCCAAGACAACCTGTCAAAGTTGCAAGAAAAGAACAACACCATGAAGTTGAAAAAGGACACAGGAAAGTGGTGTGAGTTCCACAAGAGCCCAACCCACAACACAAGTGAGTGTCGAACCAAGCAATTGCTAGTGGCCGAGTTGAAGGCTTCCGAATCAGATGCATGTTCTGACCCTAAGCCAAAACCTGACAAGGGGAATGGCAAAGGGAATTAGATTATTGATGCGGATCCCAGTGCCACTGTTGCCACCGCCAAGATCCAGAAAAATGAGCCCGAAGATCCAGGAGGGGGAACGTATTTTCCACTCACAGATGTGGGTGAAGGGTTTTTCATTGCAATTCATTATCGACAATGGCAGCCAAAAGAACCTCATTTCAGCAGAGGTCGTGAAGCGGTTGGGCCTATCGACTACACCACACTCGCAGCCGTACAATATTAGGTGGCTTCATGAAGGACAAGATCTCAAAGTTTGCCAACATTTCCGCCTTCCCTACAGCATCAAGCCCTTCACAGATGAGGTATTGTGTGATGTTACACCTCTGGATGTTTGCGATGTACTATTATGCCAGCCATACTTGTGGAGGCGACATGCTGTGTATGAGTCAAGGCCTCGCGCTGTCATTATCTCTTTGGATAATTCATTATACAGGATATCAGAGGTAGCCCCACCTACCGCCACCTCTTTGATCTGTACTAAGAAAGGCAGCAAGCTCATCTCCCAGACTAGAAAATTCATTTTCTGTCTGATTCATTCCCAAAGGAAGGGGAAGATCGTCACCGCATCCATGACCCCCATGAAGGGTTCCTCCATGTAGCAGCAACAACAAAGGAATACGGCATGACATAACATAGGAACAACTTCTCCTCACCCATAGGGGTACCACACAAGCTTCAGGTGGGCAACAAAGTCTGGTTGCATCTACAGAAAGAATGCCTTACAAGAGCCCATCAGAAGCTCCGACCACGCCGACCTGGTCCTTATACCATTACTAAGGCCATGGGAAATAATTCTTTGGAGCACAACATTCCTCCATTCCTTCACTTGCACCAAGTGTTCAATGTTTATGACCCTCAAATGTGCTTCCCACCATTACTGGACACATCCGAGATTGCAGAACAACTCACCAGGGACCAAGTTCAGCAGATGGAGGAACTCAATGCAAAGGGGACCATTGCTTCCTAAGGGGGGAGGAGTGATCCAGGTGGATGTTGGTGGCCACCCACCTATCCCATTTGGACCCCACAACTGTCTCTTTCAGTTTTTCAATTTCCGTAATTGTAGCACAATTTACTATTTTTAGCAGTTTTTCAGGTCCTGAACTTTCAGAGACGTTTTGAGGCCCTAAATAATGTTTTTTTGGAAATCTGGGAGCAACATGGGTCCGTGGACCGATTTTTCTCTTCCCAAGGTTATAGTGCTCAGATAGATCTTTCTAACGAGCTATTGTACGCATCAAATGGAGATTAGGTACCAAAGTTACGACCCCGGGAAGTTGTACCAACTTACCGAAAACAGGGCCCACAATTTGGCGTTTCATCTTCTAAGATTAGGTTTTTGGATGTTAAGGGTTTTCCATTGTTTCTCAACAATAAATAGCCCTTCGAGCCTCATTGTAACACAGTTCAGAGCCAGGTAGCCGCCACATCTCTTCTCAGAGATAAGCTACCGTCGCCTTAGCTGGTTTATTTCCATTTTTT
Organism: Pinus taeda; assembly: GCA_000404065.3. Classification (NCBI taxonomy): domain Eukaryota; kingdom Viridiplantae; phylum Streptophyta; class Pinopsida; order Pinales; family Pinaceae; genus Pinus; species Pinus taeda. The sequence goes on from APFE031288661.1 coordinate 137,899, forward strand.
TTTGTAAGCACATTTAAGTATTTTACATTAATGAAATGAAGTATTATTTCCACTGAATCTTTATGTATATGGTTATCTCTATATTTTGTTGCATTCCTATTTAAATCCAGATCACTTCTACTCTAAATAAGTTGAGATCCCTCTTTTGCCCCAAAAATAAATAAGAGCCTATGCACAGTCCTCTTGAAAAATACAAAGGCAAAAGAAGATAAAGGCTTCTTGCGCAAAGAGGTGAAGCATGCAACTCCACTGGGGTATTGAATAGGCTTGCTGGTAGTGGAGCAATGTGTGTGTTCCTGCGTGACTCTACCAGGGTACTGTCCTGGCCTACTGGCAGCGGAGCAACACCATAGATGAAAATTTATACTCTGAAAATATTCAACCCGCGAGCTAAAATACCCTTCCTGGATTTGAAACACTATGATCAAGCTAAAATTTTAATTGTGTTTGACTAATTTGGAAAAAGGTGAACCATGTATGTGCATGAGGTAAGTGGGGAAGCCGGAGTAACCCACACAATGACTCAATACTCCTTGAAAGACCAAGGCCCTGTGCTATCAATGAACCAAAACAGAGAAGCTGGATTTATACAAATGTGTTGCCAAGTGTTGTAGCGGCTACAACCACCCTCCAAAATTTTGTCCTGCACCCAATTTCGGAGCCTCCCTTGAGAGTTTTTCTTGATGACTGCACACAATTGGGTTCACTCCATGAGATTGTGTGAGTCTTCACACCTACCTTGCTTGATCATTTCACCCAAGTTTTTGCATGTTGATGTCAAAGTCATGCTTATGACCATGTTCTGGTTATACTCAAAGTCTTCGCTTCATATGTATTTATTGTGTTTTCTATGAAAAATTTTATCGCACTCACACATGGAGTCACATTCACTGTCACACAAGAGTCATCATGGTCGACCAACAATCAATTGCAAGTGTCGCGCTTCTCTCTTATACCGTCAGTCAATCATGTTGAACATGTGTGTCTGGATGGTTTGAGTCATCTTGTCATCAAGTCATGTAAGTATGTGTTTTCAATATCATGTATACATGTTTTTCTCATTCACACACTTAGTCACTTTGTTGAAGTTCTGATGACCAGATTCCCCTTTGACAGCCGAACCATCACCCCGCCATCGACTCGATCTACTGTCACCCAGAACAACGCAGAAGCACCAAGAAAGCCATTTCAAGCTGTGTTGTTCGCAAGAAAATCAATCAACCTTCATGCTAGTAAACTAAAGATTTTGACCCGACAGGCACCCCGACACTGATTCCCCTCAAATATTGCGCAGAGGCTATAGAACTTGCTTGCTCCGCTAACTGAGAAAATTGCGTAGACAGGCCGGACAGACATTTAGTGCCCATCCCTATCTCCCTTAGAAAATTGTGTAGTTTTTCCACCTAGCGCTCCCGAAAGTCGACCAACTGCTCATGATCCAAAAATGGATCCTAGATAAACCTCTAAGCCTAAAAGACCTCATATAAGAGGTAAAAGGTGCCAAATGGCACAAATCCTTTGTAAATCAGAGGAAAATGAAAGTCGTAGGCTGCTCTTGGAAATAATCTCATTGCAGAGATCGTCTCATTCTAAATCTGCTGCAACTTGAATGGGAAACAACTGACTTAGGATGCAGAAGTTATCAAAAAATGAAGCTGCCCTTTCTCCTTTGGAAAAAGATGCAAAATCCCCTAAGAATGGGTCCTAAAAACCCTCTAAGTCTTCAAAATATTCAAAAATATTCAAAACTAGTGCAAAAGGAGAACCTTCATGAAAGGCGGAAAACAATATCGGGACCCAAAAATATGAAGAAATAGTGGAAATAAGGCCTATCGAAGGTTTAAACCAACAATGAAAAAGAGCCGTCGAATCTGACCGATCAACGGTCTAGATCCGATCGGAAAATTACAATCGGCAGTGGCAGGTGGAGGATATCAGAACATTTTATATGATTATTGAAATCACGATATCGCAATCGGCAATCACAATGGAGCATTTACCAAACGACCGAGGCTTATGCAATATGCGGTTGCGACAAGTTGCATCGGAGCCACCCAGAGGAGCGGGAATATATGTTATATATATATATATATATATAATATATATATATAATATATATATATATATATATGTGCGATGTGATGGCTGGACCTGACGAGGCTATAAATGATATTCGATATATTTTGAGATCTGTAAAAAGGTGTTTTGCTATGTAATTTCACTTATTTCATTTAATAAATGAAAAGTGAAGGAAAACGCCGATGCGGTGAAAACCAGACTTGAAAGGGATTTTTAATGAAATATATATAATATTTCAAGTCCAATATAAAGCCATTTTACGATATTTTAATGTTTTAATGTATTTTTAAAATACAAAGGAAATCACAAAACAGGCAGGATTTCGGGCGGGCCGTGGGCGGTAAATGGTTTGGCTGGGCTCCGCTCGATTCCATACAATGGCTACCACGTGTCCAGGCTGAGGAGAGAGAAAACCACCCTTATCGGGCAGTTAACCTCCATACGAAAGGGCTACCCGAAATGAACCAACACCGTTGGATCTAGATCTCCCAGATCAATGGTGGGGATGCAATACACGATTTGAAAGGCAGAGTCAATGGAATATAAGGCGAAGTTTAGAGTTTTTGAAGTCTGATAGACGCGTTTGGGCGGATTTTTATAGGCTTTTTGTGTATTTTTCTGTGTAAGCCGAGAATGGCCATTTCGGGAATTTCAAAGGCCCGATGATCCATTCAGTTATGGAACAGGTGGTCACCATCCCTAAAAGCATTTGGCAATGATTACTAACGCTCAGAAAGGGGGGATTGAGAAGACAGAGGCTGGGAGCTGAAGAGCCCAAAGGGGAAAATGAACAGACAATCACCAATTGGCTTAAAAGCCATGAATGTCAGAGACAGAAGGGGATGCTAGAATTGTTGCCGAAACCAAGCATACGCAGGTAGCACAAAGGTTTGAAAGAGCTCAATTGAGAGAAGGAGCACAGAAAGTGAAAGGCAAAAGCAAAAAGAGGTCGAGAGAGCAAAAGTTGAATGCGTAGAGCAACAAAAGGAGTCACTTGGAGTTCAAGTGAAAAGCCAGAGAGCTATACATTGCTGAGAGCCAAAGAAGCCAGAGCCAAAGAGCCAGAGCTAGAGCTAGAGCCAATAGCTAGAGTCAAGAGCCAGAGTGAGAGCTGAGAGCCAGAAAGCCGAGAGCTTCAAGAGCCCGGGAAAATGGTGTCTAAAACCACTATTTTCATGTAAAACCAATGGATTTGAGCCAAGGAGATTGTAAACGGACTTTACCATAATCCCAGAGAGCCTAGTTGAGTTGACTAGGGCTCACGGAGACATAGCCCAAGAGTTTTGGGTGAACTCCTAATTAATATTGCTGTTCTGTGTGTGTTTTATTGTTGCATTGTCTCTGCTACTTTATTTAATGTTATGTGTATTTATATATTAGTTTGAGCACATCAACTTACAACACGACAAAAGAATTTAAGTCATATAATTAGTTAAAAACAAATATCAGCATACACCTATATTTTCAAGCATTCCTTAATTCCGCATTGGTTAATCAAGAAGACTTGGGCATATTTAAGCTTTGGAAGCGGGAGAGGTTCTTGTAAGTTAGACAAAAAGCCTAAGTGTCCCACTGTTCAGATCAAGTGGTATCAGAGCTTAAGTTTGGTTAACCACACCTTTAAGAAGGTTATATCATAATGCTTGATTGATAGATAAAATATTGCTTGTCTGAAAGGTGTTGGGAAGTCAAGGATTGATTGTCTGAGTGATTGTATGCTTTTTGCAGACTGACTATTTTCTGAGTTTGCAGAGGTACAGGGAAGGCTATTGATAGCTCAGTCCAGGAAGGACAGGAAGGAAGAAGGGATGAAGACATTCTTCTATCCCAAAGGAACTCAAGGCAATCCTCGAAGCACAAGACGTTTGTTGCAAAAGGTTGTTGAATAAGCTATTTATTATCTTGTTGAAGTTTCTTTATTCATTGGCATAATGACAACTTCTACAAGTGGCTCCTCAAATTCTGCTTTCTTCACAAGATTCTTTGATTAAGACATGAAGCAAGAATTGTCCACCATGATGGATATGGTGAGAGAAATGTATGAGGATGGAAGGAAGAGCAACATGCTTAAAAATCAACTATATTCTGTGAAGGAAGAGAAGCAGTTACTTGCTGACAAACTACAGGAAATGGAGAGGCAACTTCATATTGCAAAATATGAACCTGAAGAGGATGCATGAGTTGGAAACAAAAGTCTTTGTTGCCCAAGAATCCTTAGTCAAGTATCAGCTTGAAGAAGAGGTAAACCATTCCAGTTTGTCTTCAAATTCCTCTAAGGATGTTTATATTGGTTCTTTTGAAAAACATACTAGAGGCATAGGTTCCAAGATAATGTCTAAGATGGGCTATGAAGGAAAATGCTTGGGTAGACATGCACAAGGTATTGTTGAGCCAATAATGATTGAGGAGAGGCCTAAGTATTTGGGTCTTGGCTATGGAGAGTCTTATGGAGAGAGTTCCAAAGCTACCATGAAGGCCATTGAAACAACTCCAAGAGGAAGTTGCATTGCAGGTGTTTAGAAGCACATGCTTGAACCAGAGAGTTGGGGAGACTCTAACAACCTTGAAGAGATTGATGGTGTTCCAAAGGGAGCCACTTATTCATTTGATTCACCTCCTCTTGAAGGCAATAAAGGTGAAAGAGAACGGTATAAATCGGGTTCTAAACATTTTCCTTTTGATTGTGCAAAGCCTGATAAATTTCCACATAAATATGGGAAACTAATTGCATGTTCCTTTTGTGGGTTGGATAACCATGATGTTTCTAGATGTTGGAAGAGAATGGCCACACACAAGAAACTTTTGAAGGAAAAGAAGCAAGAAGTCAAAGGTCCATTGGACAAGGCAAATCATGCTGCCAAGAGGATGCACATGTAGTGCTCTTACCGCCATAAGCAAGGACATCTTGCTGAAAGATGTTGGATTTTGAATCTAGCAATGCTTCAACAAAAGATGAAGAAAGTGGAAAGAGAAGATGGTAGAAATGGAAAGGAAGATTCCATGACTGATGTGTCTCAGGATGATTCACATTTTGATGTTGGTGTGCAGACAAAGGTAGTACCTTTGAAAGGGATTTGTAAGAAATGGGTAGAATTCTTATCCGATTAAGATTGCATGTCTATTGATGCATCTACATTACATTTCATTTCAGCTTCGAAAGTACAATGTGCTTAAGTGAAAGTTGAAGTATGAAATGCATGCCTGAGCAAGAGAGGCATGAACACAGGGTTGTTGATGATTTCCTTGTTTTTGAACATGTATGTGTAATTAACTTGTAGGGTTGATTGCTTTGACATGCATGTGATTCCATGTTGACTTGGGAGAAGTTAACTTGGTCTCCAAATGGAGATAATGATGAAATGTTTCATCTTTTCAAAAGAATCCTAATGGTCTTTTTCTACATGCTTGACATGAAGAGTCATTTGTTTTAAAGGCATGTTTTGTGGGCTTTTTGTCTAGTCCATCATTTGTATGCAGATGTAAGACAGGGAGGTATTCACAAGATGTGAAATCTGTTTCTTTGTTGAAGCAGGAGTTTAGTCTATCCAGTTGTTGTCTGTATGCCTGTTGTTGTTAATAGATGTTGTTGGCAGCTTCTCAAACAGGTACAAATGAAAGTTTTGTGGAGCAAATGACTTCACATTGGTTTTAGCCACCTTGGATCAATGATCAAGGTAGAAGAGTTCAAACTACCTTCCATAACCATTTCAACAGAAGTTCTGCATGAAGGCAAGAAGAAAGACCAACCCATCTAGAAGGGAAGTGGTCAAAAACTTTGGTTTAGAGGCATTATGCAAGGCAAGTGTAGGGAGGCTGAAAGAAGAGGATGAGTCACTCTCATTTATTGTTCAGATCAGTATATCAATCTTTTGGAGACCAAAAGTTCTTTTAGTGGGAAGGCGTGACCCAAAAATGGATCCTAGATCAACCTCTAAGTCTAAAATACTTCATATAAGAGGTAAAAGGTGCCAAATGGCACAAATTCTTTGTAAATCAGAGGAAAATAAAAGTCACAAGCTACTCTTGGAAATAATCTCATTGCAGAGATCATCTCATTCTAAATATGCTACAACTTGAATGGGCAAAAACTGAATTGGGATGCAGAAGTTATCACAAAATGAAGCTGCCCTTTTTCCTTTGGAAAAAGAGGCAAAATCCCCTAAGAATGGGTCCTAAAAATCATTTAAGTCTTCAAAATCTTCAAAAATATTCAAAACTAGCACAAAAGGAGAACCTTCGTGAAAGGCGGAAAACAAAATCAGGACCCAAAAATATGAAGAAATAGTGGAAATAAGGCCTATCGGAGGCTTAAACCAACAATGAACAAGAGCCATCGGATCTGACCGATCAACGGTCTAGATCCGATCAACAAATCTCAATCAGTGGTGGCAGGCAGAGGATATCGGAACATGTTATATGATTATTGCAATCGCGATATTGCAATCGGCCATCACAACAGAGTGCTTACCAAATGGCTGGGGCTTATGCAATATGTGATTGCGACAAGTCGCATCGCGATATCGCATCAGAGCCACCCAGAGGAGCGGGGCTTATATATATATATAATATAATAGATTTATTATATATGCGTGATGCGATGGCCAGACTCAACGGGGCTATAAACGATATTCGATATATTTTAAGATCTGTAAAAAGGTGTTTTGCTATGTAATTTCACATGTTTCATTTAATAAGCAAAAAGCGAAGGACAGTGCTGATGCGGTGAAAACCGAATCCGAAAGGGTTTGTGAATGAAAATATATAATATTTCAAGTCCGATACAAAGCCATTTTGTGATATTTCAATGTTTTAATGTATTTTTAAAATACAAAGGAAATCACGAAACAAGCAGGATTTCGGGTAGGCCGTGGGCAGTAAATGGTGTTGGCTAGGCTCCGCCTGATTCCATATAATGGCTGCCACATGTCTAGGCTGAGGAGAGAGAAAACCACCCTGAATGGGCGGTTAACCTCCGTATGAAAGGGCCGCTTGAAGTGAACCACCATGGTTGGATCTACATCTCCCAGATCAACGGTGGGGATGCGATACATGATTTAAAAGGCGGACCCAATGGAATATAAGGTGGAGTTCAGAGTTTTTGAAGTCCGATAGACGCATTTGGGTGGATTTTTACAAGCTTTCTGTGTATTTTCCTGTGTAAGCCGAGAACGACCATTTCGGGAATTTCAAAGGCCCGATGTTCCATTCCGTTACAGAATAGGTGGCCACCATCCTTGAAAGCGTTTGGCAATGATTGCTAATGCTCAGAAGGGTGGGTTGAGCAGATAGAGATCGGGAGTTGAAGATCCCGAAGGGGAAAATAAACAGACAATCATCAACTGGCTTAAAAGCCATGAATGTCAGAGACAGAAGGGGTTGCTGGAGTTGTTGTTGAAACCAAGCATAAGCAAGCAACACAAAGGTATGAAAGAGCTCAATTGAGAGCAGGAACGCAGAAGCAAAAGGCAAAAGAAAAAAGAGGTTGAGAGAGAAAAAGCTGAATGCGCATAGAAGCAAAGGGAGTCACTTGGAGTTCAAGTGAAAATCAAGAGAGCTATAGATTGCTGAAAGCCAAAGAAGCTAGAGCCAAAGAGCCATAGCCAGAGCTAAAGCCAAGAGCCAAAGTCAAGAGCGAGAGTGAGAGCCAAGAGCCAGAAATCTGAGAGCTTCAAGAGCCAGGGAAAATTGTGTCTAAACTCGTTGTTTCTATGTAAAACCAATGGAGTTGAGCCGGGGAGCTTGTAGAAGGAATAACCATAATCCGGGAGAGCCTAGTTGAGTTGACTAGAGCTCATGGAGATGTAGCCCAAGAGTTTTGGGTGAACTCCTAATTAATATTGTTGTTCTATTTACTGTTATATGTATTTATATATCAATTTGAGCACATCAAATTACAACACAACAACATAATTTAAGGCATATAATCAGTTAAAAACAATAATCAGCATACACCTATATTTTCAAGCATTCCTTAATTCCGCATTGGTTAATCAAGAAGACTTGGGAATATTTAAGGTTTGGAAGTGGGAGACGTTCTTGTAAGTTAGCCAAGAAGCCTAAGTGCCCCATTGTTAAGATCAGTTGGTATCACAGCTTAATTTTGGTTAACCACACCTTTAAGAAGGTTATATCAGAATGCTTGATTGACAGAGCAAAGATTGCTTGTCTGAAAGGTTGGCAATCAAGGATTGATTGTTTGATTGATTGTATGCTTGTTGCAGACTGACTATTTTTTGAGTTTGCAGAGGTACAGGGAAAGCTATTGATAGCTCAGTCCAGGAAGGACAAGAAGGAAGAAGGGCTGAAGACATTCTTCTATCCCAAAGGACCTCAAGGAAATCCTTGGAGCACAAGAGGTTTGTTGCAAAAGGTTGCTAAATAAGCTCTTTATTTATCTCGTTGAAGTTTTTTTGTTCATTGGCATAATGACAACTTCTACAAGTGGCTCCTCAAATTTTGCTTTCTTCACAAGATTCTTTGGTTAAGACATGAAGCAAGAATTTTCCACCATGATGGATATGGTGAGAGAAATGTATGAGGATGTAAGGAAGAGTAGTATGCTTAGAAAGCAGCTGAATTCCATGAAGGGAGAGAAGCAGTTGCTTGCTGACAGACTGTAGGAAATGGAGAGGCAACTTCATATTGCAAATATGAACCTGAAGAGGATGCATGAGTTGGAAACACAGCTCTTTGTTGCCCAAGAAGCCTTAGTCAAGTATGAGCTTGAAGAAGAGGTAAACCATTCTAGTTTGTCTTCAAATTCCTCTAAGGATGCTTATGTTGGTTCTTTTGAAAAACATACTAGAGGCATAGGTTCCAAGCTAATATCCACGATGGTCTATGAAGGAAAAGGCTTGGGTAGACATGCACAAGATATTGTTGAGCCAATAATGATTGAGGAAAGGCCAAAGTATTTGGGTCTTGGCTATGGAGAGTCTTATGGAGAGAGTTCCAAAGCTACCATGAAGGCCATTGAAACAGCTCCAAGAGGGAGTTGCATTGCAAGTGTTCAGAAGCACACGGTTGAACCAGAGAGTTGGGGAGACTCTAACAGCCTTGAAGAGATTGATGGAGTTCCAAAGGGAGACACTTCTTCATTTGATTCACCTCCTCATGAAGGCAATAAAGGTGAAAGAGAATGGTATAAATATAGTTCTAAACATTTTCCTTTTGATTGTGCAAAGCATGATAAATTTCCACATAAATATGGGAAAATAATTGCATGTTCCTTTTGTGGGTTGGATAACCATGATGTTTCTAGATGTTGGAAGAGAATGACCACACACAAGAAACTTTTGAAGGAAAGGAAGCAAGAAGCAAAAGGTCCATTGGACAAGGAAAATCATGCTGCCAAGAGGATGCACATGTAGTGCACTTATTTCCATAAGCAAGGACATCTTTCTGAAAGATGTTGGACTTTGAATCCAATAATGATTCCACAAAAGCTAAAGAAAGTGGAAAGAGAAGATGGCAGAAATGGAAAGGAAGATTCCATGACTGATGTGTCTCAGGATGATTCACATGCTGATGCTGATGTGCAGACAAAGGTAATACCTTTGAAAGGGATTGGTAAGAAATGAGTAGAGTTCTTATCCGATTAAGATTGCATGTTTATTGATGCATCTACATTATATTTCATTTCAGCTTTGAAAGTAAAGTGTACTTAAGTGAAAGTTGAAATACGAAATGCATGCCTGAGCATGAGAGGCATGAACATAGGGATGTTGATGATTTCCTTGTTTTTGAACATGTATGTGTAATTAACTTGCAAGGTTGATTTCTTTGACATGCATGTGATGCCATGTTGACTTGGGAGAAGTTAACGTGGTCTCCAAATGGAGATAGTGATGAAATGTTTCATCTTTTGAAAAGAATAATGGTCCTTCTCTACATGCTTGACATGAAGAGTCATTTGTTTTAAAGGCATGTTTTGTGGGCTTGTTGTCTAGTCCATCATTTTTATGCAGATGTAAGACAGGGAGGTATTCACAAGATGTGAAATATGTTTCTTTGTTGAAGTAGGAGTTTAGTCCATCCAGTTGTTGTCTGTATGCCTATTGTTGTTAACAAATGTTTTTGGCATCTTCTCAAACAGGTACAAATGAAAGTTTTGTGGAGTAGATGAACTCACATTGAGTCACCTTGGATCAATGATCATGGCAGAAGAGTTAAAACTACCTTCCATAACCATTTCAATAGAAGTTCTGCATGAAGGCAAGAAGGAAGACCAACCCATCCAGAAGGGAAGTGGTCAGAAACTTTGGTTCAGAGGCACTATGCAAGTGTAGGGAGGCTGAAAGAAGAGGGTGAGTCACTCTCATTTACTGTTCAAATCAGTATATTAGTCTTTTGGAGACCAAAATTTATTTTAGTGGAAAGGCGTGATCCAAAAATGGATCCTGGATAAACCTCTAAGTCTAAAAGACTTCATATAAGACATAAAAGGTGCTAAATGGCACAAATCCTTTGTAAATCAGAGGAAAATTAAAGTCACAGGCTGCTCTTAGAAATAATCTCATTGCAAAGATCATCTCATTATGAATCCGCTGAAACTTGAATGGGCAAAAACTAACTTAGGATGTAGAAGTTATCACAAAATGAAGCTACCCTTTTTCCTTTGGAAAAAGAGGCAAAATCCCCTAAGAATGGGTCCTAAAAACCCTCTAAGTCTTCAAAATCTTCAAAAATTTTCAAAACTAGTGCAAAAGGAGAACCTTCATGAAAGGCAGAAAACAATATTAGGACCCAAAAATATGAAGAAATAGTGGAAATAAGGCCTATCAGAAGCCTAAACCAAAAATGAACAGGATTTGTTGGATCTGGCCGATCAACGGTCTAGATCCGATTGGAAAATCACAATTGGTGATGGTAGGCAGAGGATATCAGTACATGTTATATGATTATTACGATCGCAATATCGCAATCGACAATCACAATGGAGCGCTTACCAAACGGCTAGGGCTTATGCGATATGCGATTGCGACAAGTTTGATTGCAATATCACATCGAAGCCACCTAGAGGAGCAGGGATATATATATATATATATATATATATATATATATATATATATATATTATATATATTATATATATATATATATATATATATATATATATATATATATATATAAGCGTGATGCAATGGCTGGACCTGATGAGGCTATAAACGATGTTCGATATATTTTGAGATCCATAAAAAGGTGTTTTGCCATGTAATTTTGCATATTTCATTTAATAAATGAAAATCGAAGGACAATGTCGTTGCGGTGAAAACTGGACCCGAAAGGGTATGTGAATGAAAATATATAATATTTCAAGTTCGATATAAAGCCATTTTGCGATATTTCAATGTTTTAATGTATTTTTAAAATACAAATGAAATCACGAAACATGCAGGATTTCAGGCGGGCCATGTGAGGTAAACGGTTCTGGCTGGGCTTCGTCCAATTCCATACAATGGCTGCCATGTGTCCAGGCTGAGAAAAGAGAAAACCACCGTTATCAGGTGGTTAACCTTCGTATGAAAGGGCCACCCAAAATGAACCACCACCGTTGGATCTAGATCTCCCAGATCAATGGTGTGGATGCGATACATGATTTAAAAGGCGGACCCGATGGAATATAAGGTGGAGTTCATAGTTTTTGAAGTCCGATAGATGCGTTTGGGTAGATTTTTACAAGATTTCTGTGTATTTTCCTATATAAGCTGAGAACGGACATTTCAAGAATTTCAAAGGCCCGATGATCCATTCCATTACGGAACAGGTGGCCACCATCCCTGAAAGCATTTGGCAATGATTGCTAATGCTCAGAAGGGGGGATTGAGCAGATAGAGGCTGGGAGCTGAAGAGCCCGAAGGGGAAAATGAATAGACAATCACCAATTGGCTTAAAAGCCATGAATGTCAGAGATAGAAGGGGTTGCTGGAGTTGTTTCTGAAACCAAGCGAAATGTAGAAGAAAAAAGAGGTCGAGAGAGAAAAAGCTAAATACGCAGAGCAGCAAAGGGAGTCACTTGGAGTTCAAGTGAAAAGCTAGAGAGTTTTACATTGCTGAGAGCCAAAGAAGCTAGAGCCGAAGAGCCAGAACTAGAGCCAGAGCCAAGAGCTAGAGTTAAGAGCCAGAGCCAAGAGCTGGAGTGAGAGCTGAGAGCCAAAAAGCTGAGAGCTTCAAGAGCCAGGGAAAATGGTGTCTAAACCCATTGTTTCTATGTAAAACCAATGGAGTTGAGCCAGGGAGCTTGTAAAAGGACTTTACCATAATCCTAGAGAGCCTAGTTGACTTGACTAGAGCTCACGGAGATGTAGCCCAAGATTTTTGGGTGAACTCCTAATTAATATTGCTGTTTTGTGTGTGTTTTATTGCTACATTGTCTCTGCTACCTTATTTACTGTTATATGTATTTATATATCAGTTTGAGCACATCAACTTACAACACAACAACATAATTTAAAACATATAATCAGTTAAAAACAAATATCAACATACACCTATATTTTCAAGCATTCCTTAATTCCGCATTGGTTAATCAAGAAGACTTGGGAATATTTAAGCTTTGGAAGTGGGAGAGGTTCTTGTAAGTTAGACAAGAATCCTAAGTGCCCCACCATTCAGATCAGCTCACCCAAAAAATTGCGTAGTTTTCATGAGCAAGTCCTCTGCTGCCTAGTAGTCTGCTTAGCTTAGAAACTGCACAAAGGTGACTAGTAGGCCAGCCTCCCAACATTAGCGTAGTTTTTCCCACCAGTAGCTCCTGGAAACTAAGTGACAATTTCCTCCAGGAATTGCATAGGTTTTGCTACCAAGCTCTAGTAGCTAACTGCCAGTTCTCTCCACAAATTGCGAAGTTTTTTTGCTAAGATCTCGGTAGCTAACTTCTAGTTCCCCTAAGGAATTGTGCAGTTTTTGCTGCCAATGAGCCAACAGTTGAATGCGATTTCCCCTTAGGAATTACGTAGTTTTTGCTGCTAAGCTTCTGCTGCCCACTTGTTCCAGAAATTACGTAGATTTTTCTTGCCCAACCTTTCTGCAGCCCAGACTATTCCTCTAAAAAACTGTGCAGTTTTTTCCTCTAGCTGAGCTAGACCCTGCTGACAGTCACTATCGATCCGAATTGCCCATATTCATCTCCCAGTGACCCCTGTGCAGTTTTCATCAATAGTGCTTGGAGCCTCCATCCCGCCTCGCAACCTTGTCACCTTTCCTGGTCACCTACATCCGAAATGATCATGCATCATGGTAGACTAGGAGGTTTATGGATTTGATGTCATATTGTCATTAGTGACTGTAGACACAGGTACACAAAAAAAATGGCGCGATGATAAATGGGATGAACAAAGGGAGCCCATGTAGAAGGATAGGTTCACCAACAAATGAATAAACGATGCATGCAAAGAGACGTGCTCGTGAACGAATGATCATGCAAATATGTGTTCATAGATGGATAGATGAAAAAATATGCAAGATGTGTTCACGAACGGATGGATGGACGAATAGGTGCCTTTCGTGAACGAACAAACTTGTCAAGCTTACCAACATACAAGCAAGGATCAATGTGTGAATGCAACATCAAGCGAACCAATGACCATTGGAGACTCTGCACACTTTGCGATGCAGAGGTGAAGCTGTGACACACCATGAGGACATCCATCACCCATTAGCACTGTAGCTTGACATGCATACCAGTAGAAACATGAATGTACCAACACTCTCATGAGTCATGTCGTCTACATCTCTACTGTGGGCCATATTGTCAATCAATGTAATGTAATGTGGAAGTCCAAGAGACCAACTTGTTATACGAAGAGTCATGTAAAATTGAAAAGTCATGGAAGTCAAACAGTCATGAGGGTATTTGAATAGCCACAAGGGTCAGTTTCACCCTTGGCTCTACATACCCCCTCAGTTGTACATGTAAAGGAATTTTCACCTCAGATCCTCCCACATAGCCTTGAGAGTCTGTAATCTTTTCTTTGAGGAGTAAGTAGTGGCTCCAACACCCCGCACGTAGGGCTAGTGATGTATGGTTTAATGATGTGTCTTGGAACTTTCACTTAATTCATAAGCCTGCTCATGGGCCAACATGTTTTCACACATGTATTGTAATTGTTGTAAGACTAATATTTAACACTTGTAATGCATGTTTCTTTAACCTGTGTTTAACACTTGAAATAATTCACTTGTTGTAATACATATATGTTAATGAGAATGTGTTGTATATGTTGTTAACACTATCTCACCCATGTAGACTACTCTCCTGAACATCGGGCACACATTTCACATAAAACTTGCTATAACAACCATTGTACTCGCATGGACTAACCCGCTGAGTGTTATACGTGTTATCTTCCCATGTGTGTTGTGACTGCCGCATCCATGTGGACTGTTCTGCCGCAAGATGTGCATGTCTTATTGTGTCGTGTGTTCCTAGAAGAGTTGGGACTACTCCCAACCGACTTGGGACTCACTCCCACCCTCTCCCTCTATGGTGAAAGAACCATTGACACAAGTGACACTTACAATCACCAGGCACGCAAACCTCACTTCTCGAAAGACAAAGCAGATCCTATGCTAACAAGTGAGAGTTGAGGAAAACCTTTAAGATAATGGCAATCTGGCCATCATACTGGATGGGAATCCCACACCAAACAATGTGAGGTCTAGTTGGGACTTCATACCAGGGTGATCCCCTGAATGTTGGCGGGTATAACACCATCAACTATTTGATAAAAACACATCACATAGTCGTTTGGATGCAAAAACCTGGTTCTAGCATCCCCCAATACTGCCTCAGGTGAGATTGCAGCCTCTGCTATGCAGGTTATTGCTGAAAATTCTGGTAGTGTAAGGTTTTGTTAGTTAGTGTAGCTAACTCTGAACCTAGGTCCAAGCCCCCTCAAGCCAACAATGTGGACACAATAGGTAAATGGTTAAATTTGCTAGAAGGATATTTTTATGTTCATGATTTTTCTAGACGGGAAAATATTACTTTCTCTCTTCTTAAATCTGCCCCACACACTAAGGACTAGTGGGAAACCTACTATGAGCAGAAGGATGATATTACACCCTCACTATTTTCTTTCACACCCACTTGGGATTCATTCTAGGATGCCATCAAGGAGAAATACTACCCTGTCGGGAGCTATGAGGATAAATACATAAAGTGGACCACACTGCGACAGGGAAGGGACCAAGACGTGCTAGAGTTTACCAATGTTTTTCATACCCTTCACACGAAGTTAGGTATCAAGGATTTTGAGAAAAATTTGGTACTCAAGTACTACAGCTACCTACACAGGTACATCCATGATGAGATGGAGTTCCTAGACATCTCCTCGCTCGGCTTGATGTACTGATACATTGTTAAGATCGAGAAGAAGCTTAAATAGAAAAAGCGAGACTTTGCATCTGCAAATCCGAAGCAAGGGAAAGGAGACTCCAAACTACAGAGAAAAGTGTAAGGCCAAGGCAGGGTGACCCAGGAAAATCTGCCGAAGCTGCAAGCACAGAAAAACACCATGAAGACAAATAAGAACATGGGAAAGTGGTATGAGTTTCATAAGAGCTCCACTCACAACACAAGTGAGTGTCAGACCAAGCAGTCACTGGTGGTCGAGTTGAAGGATTCTGAGTTCGACGCATGTTCCGACTATGAGTCAGAACCCGACAAGGGGAACGACAAAGGGAATCAAATCATTAATTCAGAGCCCAGTGCCACTGTAGCCACCATCAAGATCTAGAAGATTGAGCTTGAAGTTCTAGAAGAGGGGGAGCACCTATTCCACTCACAGATGTGGGCAAAGGGTTCTCCACTGCAGTTTAGTGTCGACAACAGGAACTAAAAGAACCTCATTTTAGCAGAGGTCATGAAGTGTTTGGGACTATCAAATACAACACAACCACATTTGTATACCATCGGGTGGATTCACCAAGTACGAGATCTCCACGTCAGCCAACAGTGTTGCATTCCCTACAACATGAATCCCTTCATGGATGAGGTATTGTGGTGTATTATTAGGAAAACCATACTTATGGAAGTGACATGCTATATATGAGTCTAGAGCTCACTCTGTTATTATTTCTTTTGGTATTGAGTTATACAGGATACCAAAGGTAGCCCCTCCTATCGCCATCTCTTTAATCTCTGCTAGGTAATGTGGTAACACCATATCCCAGACTAGGAAATTTGTTTCCTTTTTGATTCACTCTCAAAGTAAGGGGAAGGTTGTAGCCACATCCATGGCCCCCAGGAAGGTTTCCTCCAAGTAGTAGAAGCAGCTGGATACGGTCGTGGAAGAATATAGGGACATCTTCTCCTCACCCACAAGGGCATCCTTTCATTGTCAGGTCAAGCATTCAATCGATCTGAATCCTAGAGAACCTCTACCCAATGTGATGATATATTGTCACTCTACTTTGAAAAATGAAGAGATCAAGTGGAAAATGCAGGAATTGCTATAGAAAGGGCACATCTGACCAAGTCCCTCGCCTTGTGGGAGCCTGATTGTACTTGTACAGAAGAAGGATGGGACCTGGAGGCTATGTATTGATTATCGGGCACTAAAAAAAATAACTGTCAGGAATAGGTATCCAATCCCACAGATTGATGACCTTCTGGACCAACTCAAGGGGGCCAAGTATTTTAGCAAGATCGATCTGAAGTTTGGTTATCACCAGGTTCCAATAGAGCCCATAAATATATGGAAGATCGCCTTTAAATGAAAGGAAGGAATTTTTGAATGGTTGGTTATGCCCTTTAGGTTGACAAATGCCCCTAGTATGTTTATGAGGCTAATGGACGACATATTTGAGCCCTTCACCAAATCATTTGTGGTGGTTTTTCTGGATGACATCCTCATCTTCAACAAGAGTTGGGAAGAACACTTGCAACACATTTGACGTGTCCTTCAAACCCTTCAGTAGCACAAACTGTGTACCAAATTGGAGATTGGCATGAGACAGGTCCAATATTTGGGTTACATCATAGATGCGCGTGGCGTGCATGTGAACCTGACCAAGATCCAACTCATTCAGGATTGGCCAACCTTGACCACTTTAATGGAGTTTCGTAGCTTTTTGGGCCTTGCAAATTTCTATTGGAGGTTTGTGTTGAGATTCTCCCATGTCACTTAGCCTTTGAGTCAGATTACTAAGGGAGGGGTGAAAGAAAATTTTTCCTGGTTCGAGTCCCAACATAAGGTGTTCGTTGAGTTGAAGCACTGCCTCTACTCTGCACCAATACTCACACTGCCAGACCTGCAACAACCATTTAAAATCGAGACAGACACTTCAGACTATGCTATTAGTGCAGTACTCACCCAACATGGGCATCCAATGGCCTATCATAGTGAGATACTTTCCGATACAATTTGGAAGTACCCCACCTATGATAAAGAGATATACTCCATCATGCAGGCTTTTTGACAATGGTAACACTACATTCTAGGGAAGGAGATGGTCATCCACACCAATCACCAATGTCTTCAGTTTATACAGACATAAGGGACTATGCAGAAAAATTTCCATTAGAAGTGGTCTACGTATCTACAACAATTCCACTTGAACATTAAATACAAAAAGGGTAGCACCAATCATGTTGCATACTGCCTTAGCCAGCCCCCAGTTGCAACATTGACTATTGTTCTCAACTCTTGTGGTCACGAGACCTCTAGATGGTCGCAGCTATACAAAAATGATCCAGAGTTCGCCTCAACGTACCATATGCTAGTAGCTGGAAAGGAAGTTCCTAATTTCCACCTAAAGGACACATTATTATGCTACCTGGGCCACCTTTATGTTCATCCAAGAGAGCATGCCAAGTTGATTTGGGAGGCACATTACAGTCGAGTCACATGACACTTTGATGTGTAGAAAACTGTGGATGCACTACAAAAGTACTTTTATTGGCCCAAACTCCCACTGGATGTTGGGAAATATATCAGATCCTACACTGCCTTTGCCATCGCCAAGCCAACCATCAAGAAGCAAGGCTTGTACACTCCTCTGCCTACTCCCATCTAGCCACGGGAATCCATCTCCATGGACTATATGTCTGGTCTCCCTTCTACCAAGCATGGTAATGACTCTGTATTTGTGATCGTGGACAGATTTTCTAAGATGGCTATAATGGTAACCTACAAGAAAAGTATCACAACATAGTACACTACCAAATTGTTCTTTGAATGAGTATGGGTACATTTTGGGATACCATAGACCATTATATCAGATCAAGATAATAGGTTCTTGAGCATGTTATGGTTAAGCCTATGGACACTATTGGACACCAATCTCACCAAATCAACCACCTTCCATCCCTAGACTGATGGCAAAATGAAGGCCGTCAATAGGATGATAATGCACATACTATACATGTGAAACTCCAACATCCTCAAACCTAGGATGAGAGTCTTCCATATGTGCAACACAATTATAATAGAGCTCTCCATAGCTCAACTGGTCGCAGTCCCTTTCAAGTGGGTCTAGGATTTCAACCACTATGTCTAATTGATGTTGCCATGGCTCATGCGACTACGCAGACAGAACCCACACTTGTACTATCCAAGGCTGATAAAGCGACTAGATTTATTGAACGCATCCAACACATCCGTCAGCAGGTTCATGACATCCTAGAGAAGTTAAATTCCAATTACAAGTAGTGACATGATCAACATCAGGGGCCACACAAGTTTCAGGTGGGTGACAAAGTCTGTTTCCATTTGTAGAAAGAATGCCTTACCGGAGCCCATCAAAAGCTCAGACCATTCTGATATGGTCCTTACACCATTACCAATGTTGTTGGAACAATGCTTTTGAGATAAGTATCCCCCCATTCCTTGGCATACACCCAATGTTCAAGGTGGACCACCTTCGACCATACTTCCCACCATTGTTGGACACATCTGACATTGCAGAACAACTCAAAACAATAGAGTTAAACCTAGACTACATGGAACAAGCCACAACTGATCAGATTATGGACACATAGGTCAAGAACAGTCGCCAACAAAAGATCCAACTATATCAGGTTGTCAAAGCTGGGCAACTCTTGCACCAAGGAAAGTGGCTCACCAGGGACCAAGTTTAGTAGAAGTTTCCCCATCTCATGGAGGCACTCAACACAATCGGGACCATTGCTTCATAAAGAGGAAGGACTAATCCATGTGGATATTAGTGGCCACCCTCCTGTTCCACTTAGTCCCTTAACATTGGCTCTTTCAGTTTTTCAGTTTCCTTAATTGTAGCACACATTACTATTTTTGGCAATTTTTTGGGTCTTGAACTTTCGCAGCTGTTTTGAGGCCTTTAACATCGTTTTTAGCAAAAACAGAGAGACTAGAAAAGTCCCCAAAGTATACAACTTTCTTGTTTTTGGCCTACTCTTTGAGATCTTCAAAACGAGGTATTATGACAGCCAAATGGAGATCGTATGCCAAATTTACGACCCTGAGAAATTGATGTACCAATTTACCCAAACAGGGCCTATAGTTTTGGCGCTTCATCTCCTAGGGTTAGGTTTTTGGATATTTAGGGTTTTCCATTGTTTCTCAATAATAAATAGGTCTTGAAGCCTCATTGTAACATATTTCAAAGGCATGTAGCCGCCACATCTCTTCTTAGAGATAAGCTACCATTGCTCGAGCTAGTCTTATTTCCATTATGTTTGTAAGCATATTTCAATATTTGATATTAATGAAATGAAGTATTATTCCTATTGCATCTTTGTATTTATGGTTATATCTGTAGTTTCTTGCATTCCTGTTTCAATGCAGATCACATTATAAGTTCAAAGATCATATAGGAATTTGAAAAGTCATAGTAGATGCTCAAGAGTCATGAGGGAGGTAAAAAGTCACATGGGGGGGTGAAGAGTCACCTCATTTGTTATAAATACACCCTTATAACTCAAGAGATGGGAATTTTTGGGGACTTTGGATTTTGGAATTTTCACCTTGGCTTCTCTAGCTTGGCATAGGAGATGATATGTCTTTAGAGGAGCAGGTGGTGACTTAGTGTTCCACTATTGGGACTAGTGTAGCAACATTGTACTTGTATATCTTGTCACTTTCACTTAATATATGAAGCTCTTAGAGCTGAAACACTTTCATGCATATGTCATGGATGATTGTGAGACTATTCTTTCATTATTTGTGGTGTATTTTTATATTAACACACTAATGAAAATGAACTATTTCATTGGATTTGGTATGCATCTCGTTGATTGTGACTTGTTACTTACTTTTATGATCGTTGTTATCTTGTGAACTAATTTGCAGGTTAATTAATAATTATTTCATGCTCTTGTGTGTCTCTTTTATGATAATACTATTACTTTTCTTCTAGAGGCACACACTCTCTTTTCCCTTCTGCGAAAGTACCTTATGTGCATTGCAATTGTATGCCTCACATTGTCAACTTACTTTCTTGTTTTAAATATTGTTTGCATAATATCTTATGTTAATATTACAACCAAAGAAAATTTCTAAGGATAATGGAAACTAAACTTATTTTCCATTGTGGCGCCTACTCCAAATGATGAGTTCTAGTTGGGACTTTGTACCGGGGAGACCCCCTTGGTTGATAGATTTCCAACACCATCAATAGTTGGTGCTAGAAGGAGGGCCAAGTGAGAAGATGAGCCCATTGAGTCTATTTTGAAACTCTAAACTTGAATGCCTTATTCCCAAATCATACTCCCAGGGTGTTTTTCTAATAGATCTAATCTTAAAATTTCACTCCCGAGAGAACTAATTTATGACTTGTCACATTTGAAGTTTAATGACGAGGATGAAAAATCTACAGCTGGGCATTCATCTCAGTTTCTTGAGCTTTGCAATTTTCATGAAGGAAATTGTGAATATGTTTGTTGTAAATTATTCACCCTCACATTCAAAGGCCGAGTTAATCTATGGTGCCATACCTTACCATCTGTTCCATTCATTTGTTTGAACAACTCTTCAGGGATATTCATCAAGCCTTTGGTAGGTATGATTACCAAGATGTTTATAAAAGGATTAATAATCTTTTAATGAAATATAATGAATCATTAGAGGATTTTGCTGATATATTTCTTCACTTATGTTATGAGTTTCCTGAAGAAGATGTGGATTGAGGTTTATTCAATGAACAATTTTACTATTTAGTTCAGATTTATTTAAAACCACCTGAATCTGAATCATTTACGAGTCTCCTAAATTTTCTTAGTCACTAGGCACTTAAAATATCAAAGGAGGAAACTATTCTGCCTTTTGTTCCTTCCCCCCTTACTTTTCCGTTACTAAATAAAGTAGTCCCATGTACTAATGTCGAAGTTGGAAAATTTGAGAATACAATCTTTGATTCACTTATCCCATATTCATTTCCTCCCCATGGAGAAGGTCTTATCCAGAAAAACTTTGAATGTTCTAATAAGTCCATAGAGCTTGAGGTGAATATTGATGTGCATACTTCAAATCTTGAATCTGATTTGATTGAAAGTATTGCTTCCACAAGGGACACTTGTTATAATCCTCTATCATTTACATATCATGACCCTTTGTACCTTGATCCAGTTGATCAATCTGCTCCACCAGCTAGCTCTTCAGACCCTCTTGATTTTCTATTTGCTAGTCCAAATGGTGATCAGGTGCACAATGGTCACATTCCACAAGAAGGGGGACAAGAGTGTGTAGATGATTTTAATCTATTTCCTCTCTTTCAAAATCCTCCATGTCAAGATGATGTTTCTTCATTCTTGGCTGATTTAGAATCTAGTGCTCTCAACAGTCAATCAAATGAATTGAAGATTCCTAATCAATTTAAAGCCCTGGGAAACCATGATTCTAATGAAATTGACTCTATTGATATATATGGTGATGGATGCCTAGGTACACTAACTGATTTCTTGATTTCTAAAGAAGGATTCAATTTGAAAGGCTTAAATCTAGAATCTATTATGCTAAAAAAAGATTCTTTTATGGACACTTCTTCATTAGCTCACTATCTTTTGTGTCCTACTGCTTTTAATGAATTAAATTGTGATGAAAAAATACCATTCTCTTCGAATTCACAATTTGATGAGCTGAATTTTGAATTGACACAAGATAGTAAGGTCATCCATGATGAAGAAGAAAGTAATCAAATCATCAAGCATCCATCTAATGCTTTACAATTCTAGTTCTACATTAGGATAATTATTTAGTTCAAGTTGCTCATGATATTTCTATGATCTATACATCCTTAGATATGTAATCGGAAGAATCTTATGTCTTGAGTAATATATTTGTTGAGGTTGTAAAATATGATCAAACTAGTGATGTATATGGCTTCCATATGGATAATAGTGATATTGTTGAAATAACTGGTAGTAGTTGTCCACATACAATTCATGATCTGACTCAGCTCTCAAATTCTAATTATCCAACATTTTAGAGTTATGAGACTTGTAAGGAAGTTGAGGCACTTCAACTCTCATTGATGGTTATGTTAGTTTCTCACAAGCTTGATGAGATCCTTGAACTATGTCAGATTTGGATTTTCTCACAAAATTCTTTTCTACATATTATTTCATTGGATGCAAGCTCATTCTTGATAGATTTTGAGTTTTTCCGAGACAATTTTTCTAACTTTCAAGATTGGGTTTATGATCAAATATAGGACTCTGTTGATGCATATTCATATAAACCTCTTGCGTTGAATTCAAGGTTGGAATGCATATCTTTTGTGGATGCACATAAATATGAAGCTAATAATTTTGATTATCTTGATAGATATTATCATTGATCGAAGGATTCACATTTATCAAATGCTCTTGAAAAGAATCAGTTCATGGTCATTCTTGTGAATGTTCTGATGTTAATCATTTTCCTTGTAGCACAAGCTCTCCTCTTGAGTGTTGATGAATGCTTGATTTATTTGGTGGGAAAAATTCCTTATCTTCACAATTTACCCAAGTTGGTATGAAGGTTGAATATGTTTTAGTACATGTTGATACAATATCTTGATTGGTTTCCTATATTTGTTATACTAGCATTCATTCTTAATTCTTCTGATTTCCATGACGCTGGTTTAGACTATAGCCAGATATAAGGTGGTGATTTTTTTATTCAACATGTAAGGAAAGTTATTTTATAATTCAAAGTATTTTTGAAGCTACTCAAATTGATTCAGATTTATGTTCAAATAATGGAGAATATGATGTCTTAATCAACCCATCTGATCATAACATTAGCCTTAATACTTGTTCTTCAATTCATCATTTCCCACAAGTGTATCTGATGATAATTGTTTTAGATTTGTTGATTCTATCAAGGCCATAAATTCCTATGATTCATGATTTCACTTTTCAGATATTTTTCAAGTAGCTGAAGCACTTCGACTATTTTTGATGGTTATGTCAGGCCCTCCTAATTTTGAAAAGCCTTCTGAACATGATCAAATTCAATTTACCTTACAAGATTCTCCCCTTGATTCCATTCCATTAATTGAAAATTCATTTTCTCAAGGATTTCATGGTTTTCAAGAGGATTGGTTTGAATTCCATGATAAAATTTATGATTAGATCAGGACATTTTATCTAACAAGTTATGTCTCTAATATTAAGTTTCAATCTTTCATGATATTGGCTAAGATGGAGAAAATGCACCAATGTGCATTCACATGGAATGCTTGAGGTTTGTATCATTGTTTTTATGATAAAAAATGTAGGGATGCTTATTGGTTAAAGTTAGTTGATATGGCACATCTCTCTGCCTCTAGGAAAGACCTTCCATTTGTACAAGGTATTCAAGTTGCCATCTTTTCTTTTGCACATTTCTTGATATTGTTTTTAATTGTTCATATATTTTTACTTGTAGGTTGGGAGCAACTTCTATGGTTACATTGGCAATTTCACTTCACTTAGTCTTAACCTTCTAGCCCATTCTGTTAGGAGTAGGTCTAGTTGCATTTTAGTTTTATGTTGCATTCCATGCACCTTGCATTTTGTTTTTGCATTTGATTTGTCTCTTGCTTCCCATCTTGCATGCTTATTTTATTTTAGGTCTTAAATTTTCTTTATTCTATTACTTTTCCTTTTCTTGTTGTGTCATGTATTTTCTTTCGCATCTTGTTTAATAAGACCATGCATGAGAACTGCTCTTTTTTGGCGTAAGAGAACAATGTGACAAAGTTTTGAAAAGGAAATTGTGATGAAAAGCAACTTTTGAATGATTTATCTTCCTCTTGTTTGTTTGGGCCTACATATCTTTTAATGTCAATGATGTCTGAATGGAAAATACAACCCATATGAGCGGAAATCCATAAGAAAAACCATGATTCCCATTTCTATTATAGGATATTCATTTCTTGACTCAGTATGGTAATTGAATGGCACTTTTCTTGCTGATCCAATCGAGTAGAGAAGGGAAAGGAGAAAACTAAGAGCGAGCATATTAATTTAAGAGGTATGTAACAGTCTCTTAAGTCAGGATCCCTCTTCCACCTTAGTGACAAAAACTCTTATAAAATAACAATAAGCATATTGAAATAAAATAAGGGGTGAAATAAGAGAAAGGATTCCTACGCAAAGAGGTGAAGCAAGTAACTTCGTCGAGGTACTAAATAGGCTCGTTGGCAACAAGGCACTGCATTTTTCCTGAAGTGACTTCATCAGGGTATTGAATAGGCTCATTGGTAATGGAGAAACACCAGAGATGGAACTAAAACACTAATTATCTTAAGCTCATGAATACATATTATCCTTCTCCTGGATTGAAATTATTGAGATATGGTAAGCCTTGTAAATGTGTTTAGCTGAGAAAGGGAATATAAGTGTTGGCTTAAGGGGGCTTGACCCAGGTTTAGAGTTATTCACGCCAAACAACAAAACCCTAACTGCTGGCCCTTTCGGAAACAACCTTCATAGCGCAATCTGAAGTCTCACCCGAAGCAGTATTGGGGGATGCTAGAACTAGGTTTCTACATTCAGAGACCGTGTGATGTGTATTATGAATCCCTTGTAGCTCAAGTCTGCCTTCACGCAGATCTATATCTTCCTATTTTCCACTACTGAAACTCTATCAAACGGGTCCTAGACCTTTGCGAAGGTCTATGATTAGGCTTTTTATACCTAAAAGAAGCTGAATCACAAATTTCACTTAGTAAATAATAACCCTAGATCTACCTTCACGCAGATCTACCCGATTCGAACAGTTATCATAACAGATTTAGTTACTACCTCCTCGAAAATAGTTCATTACTCATTTCATGCATATATATTATAAATTTGACAAATTCATGGAGAGAATACTCTTTACTTCATAGAAAACATATCATTAAGCAACAATGCATAAACTTAAATAGAATTAAGAACAAGGCACAAATGCAAGAGATTCAGTCCAAAATAGTCTTTATTAGATTCAACATTCAATTTATAGACTCTTCCATCATGTGCACCCAGCTGTAGGGGCCCACACACTTAGTTGCGGACTTTCCAAGGTCTCCGCGCACTCAGTTACAAGAGCCTTCCCCTTTCACCTAAGTACATGAAATAGAACTTTCTTGCCTTAGCACTTTTCCCTTATACTTCTTCACAAAAACTTATCCTTCTATACTCGCTATGACTCAAATATTTATAGCTTTTCTATTACAATAACATGGTCCATGGCCTATGGGTGAGTCTCAAAACCATCCTATCACTTACCCATACAAGGGGCTAAAGCCCCTTTGAGTCCTGCTTAGCTGCGCGCTCTGTTTCCACATTTCGCAGAGACTTTACATTCTGTACAAAATTCTACTCAAAAATTGATTAAACTAACCCAAAATTGACCCTAGGGACCCTATCCCAATAGGCCGCCAAAACAAATATGGTGACTCACCCTTGAGTCACTTAAATAGATTCTTGACTTTGTGACGGAGCTCACTGAACTGCTTCTTCAATGTGTTCAGCTCTGCGGTACCTTGTACTGCAACTTTATTCACTTCTTTGACCAGCTTTTCTGTAGTTGGTCCCTCCGTCTCATCATATTTCTATTGGGCCTCTCTGATTTCTGTACTCAACCTCTACAGGTTTGGCTCCTCCTAAAAAGTGTCCCATAATTCCATGGCATGGTTAAAAATAAAATCACATCCTTTAACTGCAATCTCTAGAATATTCATATGCTCCTTAATGGTTGCATTGCACTTCTTCCTGACCTTTGGCAGAGTAGTTAGATGTAGCTTAAGCTGTAATTATGCTATCTTCATCTTGAAGTCAAACGTGACTCTACCTATCTCATCTTTTAATCCACGGACTCTAGTAGCCAATTTTCTGACCTTCGTTGTAGCTATGGTGTCTTCTAGAATATGTAACAATGGGACTAAATTACATACCTATGTTATTGTTGTTTCCAAGCTCTGACTTTGTGCTTCTAGCTGTTCCTTTTCTTTCAGAGCCTGAGCCTTCTCAACAAATATCTGTTCATTGTTTACCTTAACCTCGTCGATTATTGCAAGTGCGTGTTGCTTTTTGATTCTAAGCTCATCCAAGACCCCCTGATGTAGTGCATGGAGAGTTTGAGGTGGCATCGTGGCTAAGTTTAACTCTATGTATTTGATCATGCCCAGTAGAGCGCAGTCCTCTTCTGTTTCCATGTGGATTGATCCTTTTGGTAAGGAGATTACTCTGAGTTCCAGAGTCCTTTTTGTCTCCAAGACTCTCTCGCTCCCTTGTGCTAGATTTTCTTGCACCATATTGCTTGCCCTACATTGGCTTGAATTCTACCTATTTGGATCTGCAGCTTACGTAGATCCTTTTGGACACTTGCTAACATCTACATGTATTGCTATTCAAATTGTTGCCAAAACTCCGTTGTGGTGTCATTGACTTTGTCCACAATTTCATCGAGGTCCCCTTATGTGAGGATCATTGGGTCAATGCAAACTTGCTTATCTAATTTGTGCTTCTTCCTTGGCCCAACAATTGTCTTCTTACTTTGCTTCTTTAATGTGAAGGGAGTACTCTGCTCCTCCCATCCATCTCTGCCCTGCTTGGACAGTTCCTTCTCCTCAGTATGCTGGGAAGCTGATGCTTCCACTTCCTCTGCATCAGTGTACTTTGTATCAACATGCTCTTTCGCAACGTTCTCTTTTTCAACAGCTACCTTAGCAACAACTTATTTCTCTCTGCTCAACCAATGGTCATGCCACTGGCTTTGCGGCTTCTTTCCATTTCTACGCAACTTTTGTCTACGTAACATAGCTTTCTCCACCCTGACTGGTACCTACACCGACATCCATGGGTTGTCGCCACTCGACTGGCCAACTCCCCACAATTTCCTGCACATGTTTCTCCGAGACTAGGTAGGGAAACTTGTGCTAGATATGCTTAGGGTCTCGCCTCGCCTGGATAGAGACATTATGGAAGTTGGACTTAAACTTCGTGAAGGCCCTCAATTGCTCGAACAAGGTTGGAGACAACCTTGGCCACTGACTGATTATTGAGCTGAGGTCCATTTTAACTAAGATACAAAAATTTTTGGATTCCTTGATCCTCTCCAGATCCTTTGTCGCCCACAACAAAGTGAACTTTGTTGCCTCTAGTAAATCTTCTTCCTGCGGAGGAAACTGACTATCCTCTGGCAGGTGCCATGGTACTAGTAAAATTAGCAATAGAAGCCAGACATAGTGAAATTCCTTGCCCTCCTCCTGTGCTTTATGACACTTCACTAGGAATTCTTTACATAAGTACTGCACCTAGTTGTACTGCACTCCTTTCTCACACTAGGCAACCAATGATACTACTGGCACTGGAACTTTGTTTGTGCGACATTTCCTCATTATATTCCTAGCTAGAATTTGGGTAGAAAACTACATTGCCTGGTCTTGAATTGAGCGGACAGAATATCCCAAGACTTTTTGATTAGCCAAAACTCTGTCTTCATCTTATCCGCCAGGTCATTTTCTCTTCTTTTTCCTCCAAACTCTTTGGTAGGGTCTGCCCCTTTATAAGCAACTTCATAATCTTATGGATGAGCATATTGGTTATAGGGATGGGTTCACCGATCCATAAGCACCCATCATGCACCGGCGCGAGCAGTTGGTGCACAAACACAGTGTTGATAATTGAACGGTGGAAGTGTGGTACGCAAAGCATGTGTAGGAAACCAGCCTTCTCGATGCCTCTAACCCATTTCATGGATTCCAACCATGTAACCCTAGTTTCTTCATAGCAAATCTTCATCTTGTAATTATTATTAGTTAAGTGAGGGAATTTCTCATGGTTAGAGAGATCCCAATCCTCCATCTTCAACACCGGGATGTGCCTAAGACTGCACCTTCAAAAATGACCTATTCTGGTAATAGTGGTGTAGAGACCATAAATTTATCCGAATCCAGGGCTTTGGTTACTTTAATTTTCCATTTCCATGGAGGGATATACTCTAGGAGTCTAGTGATAGGCTTGCCCTCCTCAACATCTAATTCCTCCACACCATCGGGGAGTTCTTCTGCCACCAAGTCCACTATTTTCTTTGGCTGCTTTGCCTTGTCCTTCTTCTCCTTCTGCCGAACCTCTAGGTTCTTTCTTGATGACTGCCTCACGAGTAGATGTTTCTTATGCTTCTCTTTAGCAACCGATTTCTTTGGCTTGGGCGACCTCAACGTCATAGGCACAAGGGGTGCAACTTCCATAGATACGACTTCAGGGCCTTCCACTTGAGAAATAATGGCTTCAAAACTCACTGGAGTAGACATTTGTGTGAGAATAGTATGCTAGCTAATTTCAGGTAGCTTTGCGAATGTTGGATTGGAAACTAAGTCCTCCAAAAAACTTTCGATTCATATATCTAGAATAAGGGGGCTCATACACAACCGTGAGAATGAAAAGTGTTCTTCAGTGGACCAACATGCCTGATTTATAGGCGATTTTGAATTCAAATCTGACCGTTCCCTCCTTTTTTTATTATCATAAATGCATCTTTGGTGGCATATATCCAAATATTTTCACCATGAATGTCGCCTATCCTCTCCTTATAATGGTATTTTCGCTATTCAATCATGAATAGTGACTTCAATGACTACTTTTGGACCCCACTAAATGACACCATCCTCCATGGCATAGCTCGTCCATCGCAGCTTCACCTATCACACCCCTTGCCTCCATCACACAACCACCTTTCTATATTTTCTCCTCGTTGGGAAACATAGTTTATAGTCTCACACTCCCTTGTAACTGCCTGGAGAGCTAAGATTGTTCTACTATCATGTAGTCATTGCGTAGGGGAAAGATCCCCTATATACAACTTCAACCTGCTTCCATTAACTCTTCCAGGGAATAGTTCATTATTTAGCTTTACGTGTTGAACTGCGCCACCATCCGTGATCTCCTTAACAATGTATGGCCCTAACTAGTGCATTTGAAATTTCCCCAGAAATTTTGTGAATTTTCTGTCATATAGCAGCACTAAATCATCCTCCTTGATATGCCTATCATGCCATGCTTTCTCGTGTTCCTTTTGCACTTGTTGGTGAAATCCAACAAGAAAGTGGTCCTCTTCCAACTCCATCAGCTACACGAACCGTTCCTCCAAGGTCTCGCGATCCGCCATCTTTGTCAAAGTTGAAATACATAGACTTGGCACAATATATTCCACAGGCATCACTGCTTCAATCCCATAGACCAACATAAACGAAATTTGGCTTGTCAACTTCTTGCAAGTCATCCTATATACCCATAGAACTATGGGTACGTGCACATCCCATTCATTCCTCTACACATTACAGAACTTTGTCAACATGTTCTCCAAGATTTTGTTAAATGCTTCCATCATTCCATTCACTTGTGGGTGATAGGACATGATTTTTTGGTGGTATACCTGGAATTATTCGAGCATCGTGATGATCATTTCATTCAATAAATGTGTACCCCTATCATTCATCAATACCTTAGGGCATCCAAAATGTGTTAAGACATATTAAAATAAAACTTCTCAGTAGTGGCAGATGTATAATCTTTCACTGGTTGTGCTTCCACCCATCTGGTTAAATATTCTATGGCAGTTATAATATATTATGCACCCGTCTTCTTTCTTGGTGGTTGTATTGGGCCTATGAAATCAATAGCCCACTTATCAAATACCTGCAACAAAACCTAAGGATTTAAAGGCAATTCGTCTTTTTGCGAAGGCTTTCCCATCCTTTGGCAAGCATCACACGCCTTGCAGTACGCCTTAGAATCCTTATGTAATGTCGGTCATAATAACCCAACGCGGAAAATCTTCTGTGTAGTCACTTTTTATGTGCAATGTCCTCCTGCTACTCCTCCATGTGCTTCGACAAGGATACTAGCGTGTTCAAACTTTGGAACATACCTTCGCAGTATTTCATCTATTCCCATCTTATACAAGTGACCTGAAATCATGGAATAATCTACAGAGTGGACTACTAATTCCTTCTTCTGCTGAGTGGAATATGCTTTCAGAGTTGTACCCATGTTTAAAAACTGAATGATGTCAGCGAAATGGTCATCTGTGACATGCACCGCAAAGAGATGTGCATCTGGCAGTCCTTTCTCCAAACTATTTGGTTCTTCATTTGTTTCAATCCTTGACAGGTGGTCTGGTCCTGCATTTAGCCTTCCAAGCTTCACAATCACTTCAAAGTCATATTCCAGATCCCCCTCCCCCCACCCCAACACAGGCTTATTGACCAGGTACTTCAACGCAGAGTGATCTATATACATTTTAAAATGTCTGTCCAACAAGTAATTTCGAAACTTTTGCAGCACATAGACCATCTCCATCCCTTCACGATCTATAGTGGAATAATTCTTCTCAGCCTTTGATAACTTTCTTCTCGCGAAGGCTATCGGATGATCAATTTATCCTTCTCCTACCTATGTTAATACCTCACCTAGCGCAATGCAAGAGGCATCTACATGCACATTGAATTCTTTTTTCCAGTCTGGAAACACCAAAATAGGCGTAGTTACCATCTTTTACTTTAGCACATTGAGACTACGCAAACATTCTTCATCCCAACAAAACATCACATCTTTCTTCAATAATTTTTCGATTGGTGTGGTTATTTAAGCATATGCCTTGATAAACTTCCTACACTAGCTAGTGTGCTCCAATGTTGCGCACAACTATTTTACATTCTTAGGAGCTTCCAAATTCACAATCATAACTATCTTCATAGGGTCCACCTTTAATCCCTGCTTACATACGACATGGCCAACAAAAATTCCAAAGAGTACACAGAATATGCACTTCTTCAAATTCAATGCGATCTAATACCTTCGACATGTATCCAACATAAGGCGTAGACTCGCATCATGGCACTTCACAAACCCAAACATAGTCCAATCATCAAAATAAATCTCCAAAATTTTATGAATAAATTCCTTAAATGCTATGATTACTACCTGGGAGAAGATTTCAGGCACGTTCTTTAATCCAAATGGCATTATTGTATACTGAAAACAACCCCACTCCATCACAAGGGTTTTCTTGCTTTGATATTCCGACGCGATCTTTATTTGATGGTATCTCGAAAAGACATCAATAAAAGAACAAGCCTCCTATTCTCCAACATTCTCTAATAATTCATCTGTAAATGGTGTTGGAAATGGATCATGCACACATGCATCGTTCAAATTTCTTAGATCTATGCATATCTTGATTTCGCCTTTCTGTTTCTTCACTTGGACAACCATTGGGCTTACCCAATCAGATTCCTCTACTTGTTCAATAATGCTGACATCTAGCATCTTATCAAGCTCTTGGCGCGCATTTTCTTTATACTTTGGATTTAGCTAATAAGGTCTTTGCTTAACGGGCTTCACATCTAGTTTCAAAATAATCTTCATTACACCCAAATCCCCAACGATCCCCTTCAGATTCGCAAAATTTGTGGTAAATAGGTCCTGGTATTTGTGCAACAGTTCAACCACCTTATCGACTTTATCTTCATCCCAATAGTCTCCTATCTTCGTGAACTTAGGCTTTGCTTCAGATCCAATATTTACTTGTCTAGTTTTCAAAGGTTCCAACATATTGGGGTCTCAGCTATCGGTCCTTCAACTTCGCATTGTCCCTTTGTCTCTAAAATGTTAATATTATGTTGGTCTTCTTCCTCCTCTTCAGCAGTCACATTGTAGCATTCCAACGCTTGGCGCAACTGTGTACTATAATCCATCTGAGCCCATTCTACCGGTTCCTTAGGCATTCTGAATATAGTTTCTTTTATCTCCTGGAGCACTTCATTAATGCATTCAAACCCATCCTCAAAGCTTAAAGTCAATAAGAAACTCTCTCTTAAGATATCCCATTCAGCTGTCCCATGGCGAAGCTCCATTTCCAAATACCAGGTCATCGAGATTGTATCTAAGGTATGACAGAAAATGTGCACACATTCTGGTTGTGGCTCCATTCCTTGGGCCTTAGTCCATCGTTCTAGATGATCAACTGAATCATCCTTCCCACTGTACTTTTCTATCATCCAGGTATTAGCATACCCAAACCTTAATCTCATCATTTTTCTGTATTCCTTCCATCCAGCAAATCTCTCCTTGTGTGTACTCCACCAATGGGTAGACGTAGAAAGCAATGCTAACTCTAGGGCTTGGAAGCAATGTTCTTCTGGTACCTCCATTTCAAATTCATCTAAAAATAGATCCACATAAGTAAAACCATCATAATTTGGAATCTTCCTTACCTCAGTTGAGACACACCATGGTGATTTGGTCATCATATTGCAATGCAGCGTAGATACTTCATGCAACCGATTCTGCTACTGTTCAGTCTCTTCATCCGAGTCTGAGGTGCAGGACCTATCCCTATCCCACGCAATTCATCAGTTGGTCGTAGGATTGACCCAATCTTCATTTTGCATTGTGATCTTGAATATCTAATCTAGATCCTCATCATCTTCAACAAAACCACGAATAGTTTCAGTATAGCGTGCTCCTTCAGTAGGGTCTAGTGGTACTACCACCCTGAGCAACTTCCTTTCAAATGTCATTTTCCTCTTCTTCAAGTTAATTATCGCATCCATATAAAAATCCTAGTTAATCCCTAGTAGCGTGGGGTTTGGGTTACTATCATCCACTATTTCAATGACCTCAAAGTCAGCCAATGCAGTTGCACCCTCAATGTCTACCGTTACACCATATAGGCACCCCATCAGAATAATCTTCTGTTGATTTTCCATGCGCAACTGAATAAGAGACCACTATAGCGTAGGTCTCCCCATCCTTTCCCAGGTCTACTTAGGCAAGATATTTGCGTCAGATCCCAGATCGAAGATTACCTGGTCCATTTCATATTCTCCTATTTGCGCGGTCAGCCTCATCTCACACCCCTTTCGCTTCTTATGCTTACTTGTGTTTCTCACGGTGTGCTGTTTAGCAGGGGTCTTTTATTTATTTGTGCACTTGTTGATTAACTCCCTGTAGCCCTTCTTCTACATTCTTATCACTCAGTAACTTCATATAAGCCTTTAGAAACATATCTAATACCAAAGGATCTACCTCTTGTGTCATACTAGTTTCCAACATTTTCTCTTGGATTCCCGAGGTGGAGGCCTCAACGAAGTTATTCTTTGCTTCCATGAAGGTCTCTTTAGCACGATTAAGGTCAAAGTATATTTCTTTCTCACCAGCCTTGTGCACCCACCCATCAGTGTCAGGCTGCTTGCCCTTATATGCACCAGTGGCCATACCACTTCTTGTGACTATATTTATTCCCTGATCTTCTTCGCGGGCTCTGCCCTCATCATCTAGATGTTCTGCATAGGCTTCTGGGGATGCATCTTATTTTCTTGCATCTTTTCCATAAGGATAGGGCATTCCTCTATCACATGGTAAAACTACCTACAAAACTGACATGACCGATGCATGGGGTTTGGGAAATCTCATGAAAGTGTCCTACTTCGCCATAGTTATAGCAATTATTTACCCACATCCTTGGCTAGCTCTGCCCCCTTCCTCATCCTCGACCTTGGAATCCTCCGCACACTGCTCCTGAGCCCTGATATTGAGGCTGAATTTATACCTGCATTCAGTAGGTAGGGTTTCTATCCATCATTATTTCATAAGTCCTACAATGGTGTTGTCATGACCTACTAATTTACAGAAATTGCAAAACAACTCTATGGGGTCTGTATAAACTTCTGTAGTAAATGGAAATTATTAGTCGCATGCTGTCCTGTAACTTGAAAAATAGTGCACCATGGCGCAACTTCCGCGCTTGGCCCAATGGTATTCTCTGGTTTCAAGGGAACAGGCCTCCCCCAATAAGATAGTTTTGAAAAACTGGGCAATGGTCCTTATCGTGCCCATGTCCCTTGCATTTCAAGCACCAGACTTCAGCGTGCACCTCCAGATGGGCTTCATTTCCTTTCTTCAAGCTTTGCAACTCTAAGTGCAAGCTTTCCAAATGCAAGTGAATCTGTTGCACTCCAAGTTTTTTATCTTGTCTGGGTGAGGTTTCTAGCCTCATCGCAATTTCTAAGGCTTATGCTTGCATTGCTATCTTTGTTTGTGACAACGAAAATCGTAAGTGTGAAAAGAGCGACACTATATACTAGTCGCAACGCTGGGAACATGTAATCACCATATTGGCTTGCATGATCAGTGATTTAAATTTTTGATCGAAATCCCAA
Organism: Pinus taeda; assembly: GCA_000404065.3. Classification (NCBI taxonomy): domain Eukaryota; kingdom Viridiplantae; phylum Streptophyta; class Pinopsida; order Pinales; family Pinaceae; genus Pinus; species Pinus taeda. The sequence goes on from APFE031288661.1 coordinate 172,572, forward strand.
GGTGTCTCATCTATATTTTTTCTAATTTATTTAAACTTAGTTATTGATTGTGCCTCTGACTTAGGCTTCCTAAACTCCTTCTTCGTATCTTGGTGGGTTTATGCCAATGTCACAGTGGGGTTGTCAATGCAGTATTTGATGTACCACTTCAATGCTCAATCTTCTAAGGATATGACCAGTTGTGCTTGCTTGATGTTATCATCTGTAATATATTGTGCAGTCCATACAACTCCTGCGACAAACCAAAACTATTCATGATCTTCACTCCCTATCCCTTTAAAAACTGACATCTTCATCACGTTCACCATGTTGAATTGTGGAAGTGAAGGTGGAGGTGGAGGTGAAGGTGGAGGTGGAGGTGAAGGTGTAGGCATATGAGGTGGAGGTGGAGGTGGAGGTGTTGGAGATGGAAGTGGATGAATGAGGTATCCTCAGGATACCCTACTTAATTAAATGAACTACACTTCACGGTGTAGTCAGCACCATCTCTTTGTTGCCACTTGAAGGGGGTTTAATGAGCGGACTGAACTTTGAGCTCGATCCTTCGTTTCTTATAGAGAATATCCCACTTCGCATAGCCCCAAACATTAAGGTAACTGCATAAACCTATTTTCACATAATAAAATTTTAATCCAAGTCTTTAATGATTTCAAATACTTACCTTGTAGTTCGTTAAAGAGCCTACGCTCCACTTTTCTATAGCTGATATTTCTATCAATCGTGAACTCAGTCACAAAAATTCCAAGTGTGTGATCAATCCAATGATCCACGACCATCACAATATTGCTTCTTGATGCTTCCAGACATCTCACTAGTTCTAGAGTCCACACTATAGGGCTGTCAAGCCTCCACGTCCCTTGACTATCTGCCGATTTAGACAACCATTCATGTAGTTCGTTAGGGAAGAAACAAAAGAATGCTTCGGTTTCATCTGTATATAAATATCTCTGTAACCACTGTTCCTTAGATAATTTAGGGCTCCTATTCTCTTGAGTTGCAAATGCATGCACTTTTCGGTCAATCCACTTCTCAATCTCTTTCTTTGTAGGAAACCATTTATCACACATCTCTTAGATAGATCCCAGTCCTGGCAATGGAACCATTTGTTGGCTTAAGAGGGCCTATTCCAGGTTCAGATTTATTCACGCCATTTAACAAAACCCTAAATATTGTCCCTTTCAACAAAAAATTGCATAGTGCAGGCTCCAGTATCACCCGAAGCAGTATTGGGGGATGCTAAAACCAAGTTTTTACATCTAGAGACCATGTGATGTGTATTCTGAAGCCCTTGTGCTCATGCCTGCCTTCGCGAAAATATGTATGTTCCTATGGTCCACTATTGCAACTCTATCAAATGGTCCTAGACCTTCACAAAGGTCTATGATCAGGCTTTTTAGACCTAAAATAAGATGAATCACAACTTTTGATTAGTAAATAATAACCCTAGATTTGCCTTCGCGCAAATATAACTGATTTGAACAGTTATCATAACATATTTAGTTACTACCTCCGTGAAAATAGTTCATTACTCATTTCCTGCGTAGATATTAGAGATTTGATAGATTCGTGTAGAGATTACTCTTTACTTCATAGAAAATATATCATTAAGCAACAATGCATAAACTTAAACAGAATTAAGAACAAGGCACGAATGCAAGAGATTCGGTCCAAAACAATATTTATTAGATTCAACATTCAATTTATAGACTCATCCATCCTACGCACCTAGTTGTAGGGGCCTGTGCGCTCAGCTGCGGACTTGCCAAGGTCTCCACAAACTCAGCTGCAGGAGCCTTCCCCTTTCGCATAAGTACAGGAAATAAAGCTTTCCTACCTTAGCACTTTGCCCTTACACTTGTTCTTCACAAAAAATTATCTTTCTATACTTGTTATGACTCAAATATTTATAGATTTTCTATTACAATATCATGGTCCGCAGCCTATGGGTGAGTCTCAAAACCATCCTATCACTTACCCATACAAGGGGCTAAATCCCCTTTGAATCCTACTTAGTTGCGCCCTCCGCTTCCACATTTCGTGAAGTCTTTACATTCTTTATAAAATTCTACTCAAAAATTGATTAAACTAACCCAAAGTTGACCCTAGGGACCCTATCCCAAAAAGAAGATAATATAATTATAACCACGATAAATGGGGAAGCTGAGGTAATCCACATGGTGAATCAATATCTCCTAAGAGAAAAAGAATTCATGCTCAAGGGTAGACCTAAGAAGAGGATCTAGAGTTTTTTGAGTGTGTCACCAAGTGTTGTTGCTGCAACAAACACCCTCCAAAATTTTTCTTGCACTTGATTTTTGTAACCTACTTGTGATCCTATGATCTGTCATTCTAATTTAATCATAGTTGCATCATGATTAGTTTATTTTTTTCTAAGTGTTTAATTCTACTTCTGAGATTCTAACTGTCAAAACCACTTTCTTACACACATAGTTCTTGATGCATTCATAAGCACACCTTTCCTATGCAAGCTCAACAATCAATGCCTATCTTCAATAAAAAGCATTGAGTATTCCTTAATGATAACGCTTACACAGTCCTTGGAAATAGTGTTTGCACAGTCTCTGGAAATAGTGACAGCATAGTTCTTAGAGATAATGATTATGTAGTTCTCTATGGTAGGAATTGCATAACTCCTGGGCATTGTACAGTTTCTGATGATAGTGTTTTTGCAATTGATAA
>APFE031288661.1:180271-192494 GCA_000404065.3 Pinus taeda
TTGATTAAAGTTGAAAATATAAAAAAGGAAAGTGCAATTAGTTGTTGATTGAGTCAATGAGTTGAATCCAAATCAAATTAAGCATATGAATAGAGTTCTGAAGCCCAATGGTTCTTTGTAATTATTGAGTTGAGCACTTGAGTTCATCCATATTTTCGAGGAATCTCAATGATAATTTGGTTAGATGTGTGATGTGTTGAGTGAGTGTGTGTGTGGAGAAGAGTCTGCAATCTGTGTGAGTATTGTATTGCAGTAATTCTGAACCAGTTTGTATGAGTTGCAATAGTTTGCTGAAGTATGCTTCAACCATCATATTTGAGTTGTGAGTGAGAAGATGAAGTGTGGTTTAGAGTAGTGATTGGTGATTGTATTGTTGATTGTGGAGTATTTGGAGTTTAGAGTTTTGGATTTTTATTTGTGCTTTGATGATATGTTGTTGTAGTGCTCATGTTGAGTAGTTCTTGTTTCCAGTATGAAAATGTATGAAACGATAACTACATAGAGGAGAATATTTGGGTGACTCTAGAGAAATCATTATTAGTAAGAAAATTTCTCAATCCAATGGTGGTTGGATAATTTGGCAGAAACTAGATGAGGCTTGTTGGTTGTGGTAACTTCCAGCAGATTGGAGTTTGTAGAGTCGTTGATAATTTAGGAGTAACTGGGAAAGGATCATTGATCGTGGTGACCTTCAATGGATGGTATTTCGTAGATCTGCATGAGAAACAATCTCCATTTGATATTAGCCATGTATATCTCTATGTAAAAAATTGTTCGACATAATAGAATTTGAGCAGCGCAACAATAACAGGTGGTTTTTTACCCTAGAGGGGGTTTTCCACCATACATACTTGTATCTATTGTGTTGATTACTTTTATGGTTGCATATTTATTTTTATGCTTTGATCTACGATTTTGTGTTTCAGTCTATGCATGTTTAAATGAATAATAACTTGGAGAATTTTTTTATAAGTGCTCACATTACTGATTCACACCCCCCCAGTAATGCTCAAAGGTTTCTAACATTAGTATCAGAGTGGGGCTTTTAGTTGCAACTTGATCGCTGGAGTGGATCTTGGAGATTTTGATAGAAATTTGCAATTATTTATTTATTTTAATTCTTAATTTATTTATTTTACTTTATTTTTTAATTATATTATTTGTTTTAAATTAATTTATTTATTTTTGTCAGAATGAACTCCCAAGGATTCCCTGCTCTTACTACTGCAAATTTCAAGATTTGGCAAGAAATTATGAAATATAAGTTATTTTCTTATGGATTTAAAGTGTGGAGTTTGGTTTGTGAAGGGTGTGATGATGGTTTTCCTTCATCTGATAATAAGAAGCTAAATGCTCAAGTAAGGTGAATTATTCTTGAAAATCTCCATAATGCAGATTTGGAGAAAGTTGGAGATTTAAATTCTGCCAAGGAAATTTGGGACATATTACATACATTATTTGGAGCAAGTTGCAGCAACAGTGATGAAGAAATTGAGAAGAGAAGAAAAATGAAGAAAGAAGATCCACTGGAACTAGTTGTGAGTAAGGAAAACAAATATGAAGGTATAAGCCGTAATGATATACTTTTCAGTTATATTTCTGATAGCGGTAATGACAATGATTCAGATTTGGTTAGTAATAGAGATGATGATCACAATTATATGCTTCTTAAGGCTCAATATGGATCTGCCATGGTTATTATTGAATAATTTTCTAGTGAATATGGTAGACTAACAAATGTATGCAAGGAGCATAAGAAGAAATTGCACGATTGTGATCAAAAAGAGAAAAATCTCAAGGAAGAAAATACTACGTTGAGAACATAACTGGAAAAATACAAAAAATTAGAACAAGTCAGTTGTAGCAAGAAAAAATATAGGAAGGATTGTGTTGAAGTGCTTGAAGATGTGATTGACAAGTTGAGAAAGGAGCTTGAGGAAAAGAACCAACAATTGGAGAAAGCGAAGAGCACAATACCAATGAGAAAATTTGATAGAAATTTTCAAAATGGGTGAGACAAGTTTGCATGCAAGAAAGAATGAAAAAGTAAGTCCAAAGAAATCTGCAATAAATAATTTGATCTACAAGCAACAAAAAAATAGAAAATAAAAAGGAGATTTCACATCTAGAATATTTCTCCTATGGTTGGAGGTAACATGTTTCAAAGGAGAAATCAAAATTCCTTTTCCCCCTTTATGGATGAGAATGGGTGCTTCAACTGTCACGATTTTAGTCATATGGAAACTGATTGTAGGAGGATAATTCACTCATCTATGCAGCAATATGATTAGCCAAGAGGAAGACCTACATTCGGGTATACAAGTTCTTTCAATGGTCATTGTTTTTCTTGTAACATGTTTGGTTATAAAGCCATTATTTGTAGATTTGGCATGAAAATATGGAGGTCAAGTATGAGCAGCAAAAGATAAGATCCATTGGCTACACATCTTGGTCATATAAAGTGTTATATGTGCCATAATTTTGGGCACATGGCATGGATTGTAAGACGCCTAGTTCATTAAGGCTATTTGTTCAAAAGCAATAGTCAAGGGAAAATGTGCAACCAAGGAACACAAGGAATAAAGAGAAGCAACTAGGAAGATGTGGCATTGCACTTTGTTCTAGTGATGTGGATGACATGTGGTATATAGATAGCATATGCTCACACTATATGTCAGGAGATAGGAGAATATTTCATTTTCTAAATAAACCAAGGATGGTCGTGTTATGTTTGAAGGTAGTGAAACCACTAGAGTGTTGGGAAGTGACAAAGCCAATCTTGGTGAAAAGAGGACAAATGCAAAAGATGTTTGGCTCATTGAAGTCCTAAAGCATAATATCTTGAGTGTGAGCCAAATGGTTGATGGCAGAAAAGAAGTGATTTTCAACTCCAAAGGTTGCATCATCTAGAATGAAGGATCAAAGAGAGTGATTTCCAAGGAATTCAAGACACCAGATGATATGTATTTGTTGAAGGGAAGAGTTAAAAGTAAGAAGAGACCAAGAGAGTACTCTTCCTCATCCAATTGAGAGTAGATGAGATCAGTTCCTACTGCAATCCATTCTTACATGTTAGATATATTTGACTGCAACAATATGCATGAGACTAGCATGATATTAGAGGGAGTGTTGGCAGCTTGATTTAGTCACTTCATGTGAGGTATATCATGCTCAGGGGGAGCTATGTTTTTCAAGGCTTCATTTTTTTGTTTATTTCTTTTCAGTTATTATTTTTGATTCCCTATTTTGCAGATGATTTCAAAGTCATAACACAACATCTTTGCCACCCATTTTTGTTTCTCTTATGAAGATAATATTTGTTCCAAAAAGTATTTAAGAATATCATGATCTGTTTTAACCTTGAAGTGTCTTCCCATCAAGTAAGGTCACCATTTCTTTAGTGCATGTAGTATTTCGAAAATTTCCTTCTCATAAATAGGTTTGTGTAAATACTTTCCTTTCATTGGATGACTTTTAAAAGCAATGGGTCTTCCTTCTTGCATTAAAACAACACCAATTTCATTTCCTGAGACATCACATTCCACAATATTTTTTGTTGTTGTTAAGTATGGCATAACTAATACTAGTGCTTGGAACATTTCCTCTTTAATATGTTCAAAGAACTTTGATGCTTATGGAGTCCAAGAAAATGCATCTTTCTTCAGTAATTATGTTAGAGGTGTTGCTATTCTCCCATAATTCTTAACAAAATTGCGATAATACCCTATCATCCCGAGAAATCCTCAAAGGTTCTTTATGGTTATGGGGATTTTCCATTCCTTAATGGCTTTAATTTTTTAAGGGTCTACCTTAACACCCTCATTAGATACAATATGACCCAAATATTCCACCTACTGTACTCCAAAGAAGCATTTGGACGTTTTTGTATAGAATTTTTTCTCCTCCAATAGTTTGAGCACCTTGTCAACATGTTGAACATGATACTTCCAAGACTTGTTGTAGATTAGTATATCATCAAAAAATACTAACACAAATTTTCTAAGGGAGGTTTTAAAAATGAAATTCATCAAACCTTGAAATGTGGAAGGTGCATTAGTAAGGGCAAAAGACATGACCAAAAATTCATAATGACTCTCATGAGTTTTGAATGTTGTTTTCAGAATGTCTTTAGTCTTCATTCGAATTTGATGATATCCTGAACAAAGATCCAGCTTGGTGAAGTAAATTTCTCCATGTAATTCATCCAACAGTTAATCAATGAAAGGAATGGGAAATTTATCTTTAATAGTGAGCTTGTTGAGCTCCCTATAATCCAGACACATATTCCATGATCCATCCTTCTTGTGTACCAATACTACTGGAGCAGAGAAAGAAATTTGACTAGGTAGAATTATAGCAGCCTCTAGCATTTCTGCAGCCATGTATTCAATTTCACTCTTTTGGGTATAAGGATATATGTAAGGCCTGATATTGGGAGGAAAATTTCCTGGAATCAAATGAATAACATGTTCATGGTCATGAATAAGTGGGATACCTTTGGGAGTCTCAAACACCTTGGAATGATTGTCCAAGACTTTTTGGAGATATGGAGAAATAGATGATTTCAATGTTTGAACCTCTAGTGAGCATAATTGTGCAATTGCACCTCATTTTTCTTTCTTCAGAATATTTTTCATTCCATTAGAGCTGATTATCTTTCTTGGTTTCCCAATGATACCCCTTAATTAAACTTGCTTTCCTTCCCAAAAAAAATTCAAGAAAAGTTCTTCAAAATTGAAAGCTATCATCCCCAATGATTGTAACCATTGGACTCCTAGCACAACATCAACACCATCCATTGGAATGGAAAGCATAGGACTATTCAATACATATTCCCCCATGGTTAGCTTGATATTATGGCACTTTCCAGAGCAATTTATAGTTCCTCCATTTGAAACCATCATCTGACACTCTCATGTTGGATATAGGAAGCAATTCAATTCCTTGGCTATCTTCCAATGAATAAATTATGGGTACTAACCGAATAAATCAACACTATTACATTTTTCCTCTTGATATATCCTTCTATCTTGAAATTTTAAGGAGTGGTAATTCCTACCAATGCATTAAAAGATATGTTCGGATTCATTTATTCTTTCTCTGGGGTTGGTTCCTAGTGTGTATCCTCATCTTTTGATGTTTCTTGTTTCTTGTCTTCCTCCTCTTCACAATCTATGTAGAATAATGCCTTCTCAACACACTTATGACCTTTAGTGTATTTTATATCACAACTATGACAAAGCCCTTTTTCTCTTTTTTCCTCCAATTTTTGATGTGAACCTTGTAGGTTGTGGAAGACTAGGAGAAGCAACACTTCCATCTTTATAGTTATGAGTGGTAGACTTCATTATTGCCATAATTTTTCTTACAACTTTTCTTGTCACCCTGAATTCCTTCTCGAATGAATCAGGTTCCCAAAGGCAAACCTCATGTTGGATGTTATCTTTAAAGTACCTATGAAGACATCAATACTATTCTCCTTAAGAATATCAGTTACCCTAATATTCAATTTTTGGAAGTCTTCAATGTGATCCGACATTGAACCCTTTTGTTTGAGATTTATCAATTGGCTAAAGAAGGTGTTGCTATTTATATCTTCATAGTCTGCTATCATTTCCTTCGTAAAAATTGACCAGGTGACAAGTGGTTTACGAGAACAAAACCATATATACCATACAAATGGATTGGGTTATAAGTATAAATATGTAATACGTACCTTTTGTGAGGGTTTCACATCCTTTAGATCAAAATATTTCTCCATTTGTAATATCCATGTTACCGGATCCTTTCCATCAAACTTCCTCATATCGATATTTGGAAAGTGATGGTTCTTAAACCCCACATTAGAGTCTCTAAAATTATAATTCATATTCCTTTTGTCTTCATCATGATTTTCATGAATTACCTTGTCACAACCAGGAAGCCTTTCTTGCAACAACTTTGTCAACCCTTCCAACTTGACATTCATCTTATCCATGTCTACTTTAAAAATCTATATGTTTCCTTTTATACCATCCATGCCACCTTTTATTTCTGATTTTAAACCATCCATGTCCCCTTTTAGTTCATATTTGGTTTCCCTTTGTGAGAGCGAATTTTTTTCACTTGGTCTTGTAATTTTGATATATCATGCTACAATTCTTCCTCTTCATGCACCAAAATAGAGATTTATGAGTGCTTAATAGGTGTAGAATTTTTTGTTTGGGAGGGATTTTAGAACCCAATATTGAAATATATGCTTCAATATGCCCTTGGAATGACTTCAAACTGATTTTTCAAACAAAATTTATGGATTTTTTTAAAACAATACACACCTTTTTCTTGCTTTTATGAGCTCGAACTTTAAACAGTTGTAACTATGTAATTTCATATCTCCAAGGTATGAAATTACTTCCTATGATAGGCCTCTGAGTCTGATTTGCAACGTCATGAGTTAGAACAAAATTGATTCTTCAAGGAAATATTATGTTAAATCTACCACAATGACCTGATTATGGATTGGTTCAGTAGAGTGAACTTGTACGTAATTCCATGTTTCACTGTTTCATTCTTCAACCATGAAATTGATAAACATGAAACTCAATTCTGTTCTATTTCTATATCTTTCTACAAAATTGTAATCCAATGCTTAAAGAGAAAGTTATGATGATTTTCCCTTGGTCACTTGTTCGAGACTGAATTCTAGAGCATGAAAAAACCCTAAATTATTCGGACCATATCTTAGAAACTATAGAGAACCAAGTTCTGAAATTCTGGCACAAAGTTTAACAAGATTTATGCTCCACATGGTCACAATTTTAGCTTCTAAAGCTTCATATAAAAAATGTTATAGCGAAAATTCCATGGGGCTTGTTTCAAGCAGCGAAACCCAAAAATCCAAAGCTTTGATACCAAATGTTATGCAACCAGCTCACAATATAGAAGGAAAGATAGATCAACGACTTAAAAATTATCCTCTTCGAGGGGGAAACCTCCTTTACATTACATAAATGTAAAATTCTTGGATGATACAAATCCGAAGACCTCCTTTGTATAGATAAGAGTCTAAGGGGTCACAATATAATCAGAGCCTACATAACAATAATAATGTAAGGGCACAATAATAACAATAGTGGGGTTCTATGGGGTGCAACAATAAGAATATGGCGGTTACATGGGCACAACAATAACAATAAGGGGGTTACACTAGTATTATAGGGACCTAATAGAGAGCTTGGGTGATGTACCAATGCATTGATCTTAGGTGTGGACCAATTTTGATGTTCATAGTAATCCAAATTTGATATTTGGTCAAGAATATAAGAGAAATTAAGCTCAAAGGTTGGCTATTTTTTTTTCAATTAATGGTTTCCAAGGTAAAATCTCTATGTGTTGTGTAAATATTTATGGTGTACCATTGTTTATTTTTTGTTCTTTAAGTTTTCTCATGTGATTTTTAAGATTTATTGGTAATTGAACTTCTAATTTGGTTTATATGTCTAGTTGACTCTTTGGAATTTTGGTATATGAAGTGTAAATTAGGTGCCTTAAACCTAGCTTATTTAATCTAGACTAAGAAGAAACTATTAACAATAATTCATGTCTTCCCACAATCTACTAGAACCAATCATTACCTCTATGATAGCTTTGTTTGAATCAATACCATATCTAAAAATATTGTAAATTGAGAGGGTTGAAGGTCCAAATGAGTGATGAAAAATAATCATAATCCTCTTGGGAGGGAATATTTTGATAAACATTTTTGGAGGCTATGTAAATATATTAATAAGAAACCTCAACCATAGATAGTGACATGAGTGAGCCTACATATTTCCTCCTTGAATCAATAGTTGATGGATCTAACATGATCCATGTGTCTTCTCTAAAATAGGAAAGTTTGAAGGAAGCTTAACACAATGACAAATAGTACTATGCAAGATATACCATTTGAAAAAATTTCATTGATTCAAAGGAATCTAATGAAATTTCATATATAGGTGAATATGCCAAAGAACAAAGTAGTGGAGGGAGATAAATCGTACCCATAAGGAATGAGTCCTTGAACATACTTTCTCCAACATTTTCATAGAGTCACTTTTGAACTACTCACCATTAGAACGTTTGTTCTAGTGGTAGAAGCAAGATAAAAAATACAATAAAATAATGGGTCAATAGTGATGATGTGCCTCTAGTGTAGGGGTGGATCACTTGAAACAATAAATACACAATAGTTATCATTGCATCTGCCATGTTTCATCTTAGCAAAAGGTTCTAGTATGAAATATTGTCCATGACCTCAACTTCTACTAAAACAATTTTACCAACTAATTTAACTATAAGGGTAGGGATAAGTCCATGGGGTTTGAAAAAATGATAATCAAATGGTTTTGACATAGTGGAAAAATGAAAAATCTCAATGGAACCTAAGCTCTCCAATAAATCGTGGACATGATGCATGTAGAATCCCCTTCATCCATAACATACCTAAAGATGTTTATGCTGCACTAAGATACTTGGATTTGAAAAAGGACATGGTGAGGAAGCATATGTTTTAGTTGATCTAAGTTAACAACCATAAAATTGGTGTTAGAAGGGTTAGGCACACCAATAAAATTCAATAATGTTTTTTATTTGATAAGTAGTTCTAAAAGGACTTCCAATGTGTACATGGTGCAAGGTGCTTGAGATAAGTCTTGTACAATACTATAATTCAGGGAAGTTTAGGCATTTGGGTTGTGCACAAACCTTTTGCTAGTGAGGAGTTGTATAAATTTATGCTTTCTCTATTATAAGTGGGCCACTTGGTTGTGACATGGATGCATTCTTTTTAGTTTCTCCAAGCTCAAGGGTATTTTAATTATGATCTCATGTATAGACATTAACGTCCTTCTCACACATAGATATATTGACATTCAATCTACTATCCCCTTGTGGAGGGGTGTATTAATTTACACCTTGTGGAAGTGTGGGGTTTCAAGGATTGTAAACAACCATTTGTTTCCCTTGTAGAGTGGAGGGATTAGTGAGCATTACAAGGGGGTGTTTAGCCTCTAGTTGAATCATCCATTATTGATATTTCTCTAATTCTAGACATTAGTGAGTAAGATGATCTCCTTTGTAAGTCTTTCAAGGAAACTTCACATTATTCTCCCTTGTTCCCACTCAATAGCATTGTTTGTGTCATTATTTTTAATGCTCCCTTGGCCAAAGTTAGGATTTTTCTTTTTAGTTCTTGTCTTTTCTCTAGATTGTTAGTTTCCCTCCAGGTTCATTTCCTAAAGCAAGTGGGCATTGGACATTTGACTAGAGCATGAGATATTTTGCATATGATACATAACCATAAGTGGGTTATAAGATAAGGAAACATATTTCAATTTATTTGTAACCTAGTTGGATGTGTCATTTCCAATAGAACCTTTCACACCATTGGCGTGAGATTATGCCATATACTTTGTAGGATTAATGTTTGATTATGGAGCATAAGTATATTATCAGACAACATTCTATCTTAGGAATAAACCAAGTCTAGTTGATAATATTTCAAAATGACTTCTTCCTTAGTTACTTCCCCTGAGAAAACTATACTTATCAAAATATAGCAATAAATAATTTACAAACCCATCTACCAAAAAATTATTAGGGATTTCAATTCTTATCATCTGGCATCTCTTCCTCTAATAATGAATATAATATGAAATATTAGTAGAGATATTCTAGCATAACAATGTTATAAGCTCCATTCCCATTTTTAGCAGGCTGGAAATTAGAAGTACATTAAGAAGTAAATTTTCAATAATGACAAATCATTGTGGGATGCACATGGAAACTCAATTTACCACTTTTCCATGATCCCAACCAAGATGTAGTGGAAAATACATATGAATACTATCAACCATTAATGAGTTTGATGCATACCATAGATGGAACACCATCACATGATCAACATATCTTCTCCATCCCTACCCTCAAATTTTGGGATATTAGAAGGTAACATGGTTAGGTTAGAAGGATACATGGAATTATGTTGAATTGAGATGTTAGTTGATCTAGAAAAGTTGAGCATCTTTAAAGTTGCAAAAAATGGTAAAGGGGTAGTGGTAATATTTTGAGGGTTACTAGGATATTGTCCTAGTGACTGACTTTGTGCCACATTTCCATTCATATAGCTACCCTGTGGGATATTTCCACCACTAGGGTTGAAATTTATATGCATTTGATATTTATAATTTAGAGAAAAAACCCTACCAAATGGGAATCTCATGTTAGGTTTAATAAGGATATTCAAAGAAGGAATGAATCCACTCCTATTAGAGGATACAAATCTAGGAACATTTATTCTCTCAAAAGGAAACATTATTATGGGGAATTGGTGCCTCTTGCTAACGTAATTTGGGGAAGATGACATATAACACAATTGTGCTCATAAAAAACATTCCTAGAGAGACATTCTGGCCACTATGAGGAATACTAGTGGAAGGATTGACCCCAGTAGATGGTGTTGCAATGGGAACACTAATTTTCTTAGTCGATATACCATAGATAGGAGGGTTCATGCCACTTGCACCTAATGATATAAAATCATTGGTAATTTTAAACCAAGGATGCATCAAGTTATGAGTAGATAGATCTCTAAACAAAAAATTGTGCACTTGAATGGAAAGTGGACCTTAAGGATTGGTTAATGGAATGCTAGAATCCTTTGATGATTGATCAATAATGTATTATATCTCTAGAGGCATAAGGTCATATTGAGTAGGAGGGAAATATTTCCTTTTTGGTGTCACCATAGGACCATCTAGTCTAGAAGAAAACCTTACATTGATAACTCCTCAAGTATGGGCTTGTCTTCCATATGTTTGTCTCTTGTAGGACTATCCAAATTTGGGTGTGTTTTATTTTCTAATTCACCTAATGAGTGGTTAAGAATGTCCAATATGCACCTTGATTTAGGAAACTATGTGATCATAGGAGGTAGACCCTTGATCCTCCCAGTTTTACGGGGAAATTAATCAATCACTTTAAAATTCAAAGCTTAATTAAAATAAAAGGATGGGCGATAAAGTTATAAGGATGTCCACAATTTAAAACAAATAGGACTACACTAAAAAAAGAATAAATGTAATGAATAAGAAAAGTGAGGGTCTCATGAAGGTTAGCATGGGATAATGAGGGCCTAGGTTCAACCAATCAAGGTGTAGGGTAAAATTATAATAACCTTCTATGAATCAATAACCTAAGGTGCAATATCCATCATGAATATGGGAGACCTCTAGAATACTTGAGACTCAGATCTATTGTTATCCTTAGTACTACAAGAACCTCCCACTTCCAATCACCTATTAGGATCCTGTTATGAAACCAGCTCAAGAAAAGATAGAAAAGATAGATCAACGCCTTAGAATTCAGCCTCTTCGAGGGGGCAATCTGCTTTACATTACATAAATGAACAATTCTTGGATGATTCAAATGACAAAACCCCCTTTCTATATATAGGAGTCTAAGGAGTCACAATATAACCCAGCCGACCTAACAATAATAATATAAAGCCACAAAAATAACAATAGAGGGATTCTATGGGGCACGTAATAACAATATGGGGGCAATAGGGGCACAACGATATTAATAAGGGGTACAACTACAATAGTAATGGGGTAATCACTAGTATTATAGGGACCCAACACTATCCTATTCTCCTTATAGAAGTAGGTCTTTCCCCTATTGAGAGCCTAGCTATGATTAGGTTTCTATCGTACAAGCACAAACTGAATAACATAGATGATAATAGACTTCCTAAGATATCTTTAAATTCCGGCCAAAACCACCTAAGGCTTAATCGGGGGTGGCATAAAGACACAAGGGCCTTGTTAAACTATTGGGAGATCAACGAGAATGATGCATTAGAAGACGTAAATAACATTAAAGATATTTTTAATTCTAGGTTCAAAGAAAAAAGTGGTGTGAGAAAGATTTAGTGGGTAAAATAAAATTAAGTTATTAGAAGAAGGTCATTAACCCCACCCTAGAAGATCGGAAATAACTCTCTATTTTAACAAGCTCAAAGAAGAAAATTAATATAGCAAAGATTAGAACGAATTCTCATGAGCTCCATAGTGAAACATGTCATTGGGAAGTTCCTAAAATGCTATGGATGGAAAGGATCTACCACATATGTGAGAATAGGAACATCAAGGATGAAAACCACTTCCTCTTAAAGTGCACCGCGTACGACCACATTAGATCCTAG